>JAQHUG010000311.1:481412-492925 GCA_028555095.1 Dicrostonyx torquatus
TTTTCCTTTGCAAACTGTCTTTGAATTAAGTAAGCATATTACATCTATACTAAGTACACTAACTTTTATTTGGATCTATTAAATTTCCCCAATTTCTTTCTTCTGTTATATTGAAAATAAATTATTTTCTCATAGAATATATCCTAATTATAGTAGCCCCTAGCTTCTTTCAGTTCCCACCCACGTTGCTACCATCTGGAACCACTCCCTTTAATTTCCAATGAGAAAAGAGCAGGCTTTTAAGCCATAACAACAACAAAAAAAAACCCCAAAAAGAAAATACAATAAGATAACAAAAACTCTCACATCTAAGTTGGAAAAGGCAAACCAACAAAATGATTAGAGACCTAGGAAAAAGCACATGAATCAGGAATGTTGGGTCCCTTGAGGACAGGCCTTCACACCCCCACTTGATCTGTTTTGCACTCTTGAGTTTGGTTGAAAACAGGAACAATCTGGTGTTTTCAGCAATGTTTTCTAAGGATGTTTACCCCTAAGCCATGCCATGTAAGTTGAAGTGAGGGCTTCCTGCTTTTCCTGGCTCGACCCCCCTGCTGAGGACTCTCTCTCTCTCTCTCTCTCTCTCTCTATATATATATATATATATATATATATATATATATACTGTGTGAGGAAGAGGAATAAAGGTTTGTCTGCAGAACCTTAAGTGTGTGTTGTGAGTTTATCCTGATGTCCCTAGCTCAGAAGAACTACAGTCATTGTGCTGGCGTGACACAGGAATCCACTCATTCACATATGAGTCCTATAAAAATAATAAACTGAAATCTATAATATATACTCAGAAGACCTGGTATAGTCCCATATAGACATTTTGCCTGCTGCTTCACTCCAATTCCTTTAAATGTATTAAAAGTATTACCTCTATTTGGGTAACTTTTAGAATTCAGATGTTTCTTTCATATAAAAAATCAAATACAAAATAATTTTATAAATCTTTTTATTAAAACTATTGGAGAAACTGTATAATGTTTGTGTTTTCTGAAATATTAGGGATTAAACACAGGTTTGTATGTGCTGGCTACCACTAAGCCACATCTTTAGCCCTGCAGAAGTAATTTTAATCAAGTTCATAATGAAGAATACTACCATTTAACCTAAAATTTAATTAGAGGAAAATTATTCACCTTTTTTAAACATACTACTTTTACATACTCCAAACTTTTCAGAACCCAGTGCCAATGTTATGACTTTTCTGTAGCTTATATGTGATGTGATATTTTATGTGTTAGTGGAAAAGGCAGATTTTCTTGTAGTTTGCTTTGTTGCAGAGCATTCTCAGTTTATTTGCATTTCCACTCAGGTTTCTGAGTGTTGTATGAGGGCATGGGTTGTGTTCCCAGGCCACCAGCCTGCTTTTGGTCCTAGCTAGCTTATATCCGAAATAACTACACAAAAACTCTATTAATTTAATAGACTGCCTGGCCCATTATATCTAGCCTCTTCTTGGCTAACTCTCACATCTTGCTTTAACCCATATCTAGTAATCTATGTATCACCACGGGGTTGTGGCTTACCAGGGAGATTCTAATCTACGTCCATCTCGGGCCAGCAGCATGGTGTCTGCCACACTTCCCTTCTCACCAGCCTTCTGTTCTGCCTACTCCGCCCACCTAAGGGCTGCCCTATCAAAAGGCCAAGGCAGTCTCTTTATTCAGCCAATGAAAGCAACAGAAATACGGAAAGATCTGCTACACCATCTGAGGTTCTGTCTGGGACTAGAATTATGGATTTTTCCACAACATCTAGACAACATTTGCCCAAATGAAATCTGCTGATCAGTACCTCGTTTATTGCTGGGGATCATTCTAGCTGTGCACACAGCAGTACAACTGAACTGTCTGGTGCATTTTGTGTGAATGATGTTATTACGAAAAATCCCAACCATTTGGCAGCTTCTGTTTTCCAAAGTTCATACATTTCCCATATTTTCAATTTAAATATTGATATTGTCAATCTTTATTTTACTCAGTTTTATTGTTGCTTAAATAATATCTTAGGTAGAATTTCATTTTAGATGAGTCATGTCCATTCGTTACACTTTCAAATCTTGGGACACAGAGTCCACATTTTATCAAGTAAGAGACACTGTAAAACATGTATATGAAATGATTTGCCATGGACATTAGCACATCACAATAGCAACCTCTGTCCTTTACTGAACTTGTTCATTAAAAATGCTGAGAGTTGGGTGTGTTTGTGTATGCATTGTCTGAACTTTTAACAGATAACAGAGTGTCATTTGTCTTATACTAATGCACCACCTTATCAACAAATTGAAGATTCTCTTGGTCATGGTGGGAATTCTGAGTTTTCCTAGATGGAAGACAGTGTGTATATTACATAAAATAATCATTTTCTTGTTGATCCACTTTTAATATTTGATATTTCTGAGCTCACACATATTGTTTTATTTACTCACATACTAGTTAAGCATAATATGTTATAAAAATATGCTGTGAGGCACATAGGACAGTGCAGAATTAGTGGAAATGTTGGTCATCATGCACCTTCTTAAAATTCTTCTTTGTCTCTAACGACAGGCATTGTACAAAATCATTGGTATGTTTTTATTTAACAATCTAATGAATAATACTTCTTAGATACACTCATGAATATGCATCTCCTCAAACTAACATGCCCAAAGTTTTTATGTATCTTGACTTTTCTGGGGTTTTTGGTTGGAATGATCATACTATTCTTGCTCAAACCTTGTAAAAATGTCTTCTGGGTTACATATGATTTCAGGCTACATCCCAATGACACAGGAATACCTGCCTGATGCTGTCACTGCAAAGGCAAAGTCTCCTCTCATAAACAACACAGGGAGAGTGTCCACAGTATCTCTTAGGAAGGCACTTTAACTAGCATAAAAGTCATCACAGAAGTTGATTTATCATTACCATTCTGCATCACCCAAATATTTTTGGGTCCACAGCTATAAACATGGAAGAGAATACAAAACAGCAGGGAGAAGTTTCCATAGATGAACATGTAAAAACATCAATGAAAAGAATGGCATCTCTTTCCTTACCTGAGCTTAAGCCAACCAAGTGAACATTCTTGGAAGCTCATACACTATGAATCTGAGAGAAATGGCTACTGGGTTAATGACCAATCCATTTGCATGCAAAATTCAAGATGTCATTATTTTTTTCCGCTGAGTATTATTCTAATGTGTATATATTCCACACTTTCCAGATCCATTCTTCCATTGAGGGGCACCTAGGTTGTTTCCAGGTTCTGGCTATTACGAATAATGCTGCTATAAACATAGTAGCACAAATGCAAGAGACTTGTCTCTAGAGGATATCCGAGATATTCACAGTGAAGTCCCAGTTAGGTACTTGGGCAGCAGAGGAGTGGGTGCCTGAACTGAACTTGTCCCATAGTTACTTTGTTGAATATCTCAATCTTCACCATAGAAATTTCGCATGATGGATGGAGATAGAGCCAGAGACCCACAATCACACAAAAGCAAGGGATCGTGCTACCAAGGTCCAGTGGAAGAGCAGAAGGAGGGAGAAGATGAGCAAGGACGTCAGGACCGTGAGGGACTGGCCTATCAACAGAGACAGTGGGCTTGATCTATTGGGAGCTCATCAAATCCAGCTGGACCAGGACTGAATGAGCATATGACCTAACCGGACTCTCTGAATGTGACTGCCAATGGGGACTGAGTGAGAAGCCAATGATAATGGCATTCGGACCTATCTCTTCTTCATGTATTGGCTTTTTGGGAACTTATTCTATACGGATGCACATCTTCTTAGACCGAGATGGAGGGAGGAGGGCCTTGGGCTTCCCATAGGGCAGGGTATCCTGACCCATCTTAAGGAAGCAGGGGGAGGGCGGTGGGGTGGGGGGGAGCGGGAGGGCCGGGAACAAGGCCAGTAAATGTAAATTTTTCTTGTAATAATAATTAAAAAAAGAAACAAAATGCTGAAGTTTGGCTTAAATCAAAAACAGCAAATTAGGGCTGAAGTTATGGTTTGGTAGTTAAACACTTGGTGCTCTTTTAGAAGATCTAAGTTCAGGCATCAGCACATATGTAGGGAGGCTTCCAATCACCTGAAATTCAGCTCCAGGGGATCTAATACTCACACTCTCTTTTGACCTCCATGAGCACTGCATACACATGTAAAAACATATATACAGGTATATACATATATGCATGATTAATAAATTAATTTTTTTAAATAAAACCAACAAATTGTTTTGAATATGTATTTAGGGGAAAGCAATAAAAATAGAGGTTTCTGAGAAAAAGAAGTGCTTATATGTTACAAATACCCCTAGGAACTCTGCATTTGGTTGCTTTAATGAAAGGAACACTTATTTTAATTTTTTGTTTGAAGTGACATAGCCCATCATGGCAGGGAGGTATGTATGCAGGAATGTGAGGTAGCTCTCATTGCTTGTGATGTCAGAAAATAAACAAAATATAGTCCTACACTATAACTATGTATACTTTACATTAAAATGTGACTATTTAAAAAGATTTTATTTCATGTCTATAGATATTTTGACTCAGTGTATGTCTGTGGAGCATTGCTTGAAATATAATGGGGGCCACAGCAGGACTCCCAGTTCTCCTGAACTAGAGTTACGGAGTTGTAAATACTCAGGTGGGTGCTGGGAACTGACCCCCTCTCTGTAAGAGCAACCAGTGTTCTTAACTACTGAGTCAATTCTCCAGCCCCCAGGTGTAATTATTTTATAGCCAGTTTCATTTTGAGTAACTTTTTTGCTAGATGAAATCTCTGCTACTCTATCTATTTTATGTCTCCTCTACCAATTTTGAATGACATTTTAAAATATCAATAAGATGCAGGCTTTAGGCAAACTTTATTTAATCTATAGTTCAATTCAGAAAAAAATAAATACACTAAGCTCTATTTTTGAACTATTATTTTCTTAAACAACTAATAAAGATGTTTATAAAATAATATGTAAAATGATTATCTACAGCATTTATAAAGAGGAAAGGGTTAATTTAGTACATAGATGTAATATGTTACATGTGTGTATTTAATATGCTGATATCATCTCTTTAAATAAGAATGGTCATAACCATAATTCTGAGAGTTTCTTTCATAAAAAACAACACATTCAAAACAAACCTTTCTTAATGCATTCAGAAGAATTTTATGCACACACTAAATACACACAGGCACATCCACAGTTTATAATCATAATGGACAGAAGAAAGTTTTTCTTCATTTTTTTATTTATGTATGTGTACACATATGTGTATGTCTGTTTGTCTGTCTATATAGCATGTACCTGAGCACTCAAGCAAATGGGTTATAGAATTCATGTGGTCAGGGAACATCTTTGAGGAACTGGCTCTCTCCTTCCAGCCTGTGGTTACCTGTACAGTACAACTGTACTGTAGTCAGGCATGGTGACAAGTTTCTTACTCAGTCCACCACACGAATCATTAGGAGAGAGCTATAAATAGGACTTGGCTGAGAAAAGAACAATCAAACTACGATCAAGGAGGTGTGAATAGAACATCCTGCTCGACCTCCACAAGGTGCTTTGGAAAGCAGTCAAACGTCTTGATCATGGAGACACTTAGAATATTTTATCAATTATTTGAGAATTGTATACTTCGATTACAATACCCCCTAAACCTTCCTGTACCTGTGTCTCTTGCCTTCCATTCCTACCAATAAAATTTCACATTTGCTGCTTTATTTTTTTTTCTTAGAACATGTAATTTCTGTTTCCGTACTAATCTTGGGGGTGGAGCCTGCCTTTGAGTATGGTGCGCAGGTGATGATTAAAGAAACTGACGCCTCTCCCATCTGCTATCAGTTGTTACCAGCTTCTAAACTAGGGGTGGGATTATTGTGCACCATTCCCAATGTTAAGATTTTGTCAATGTGAGCCTTCATAAGTCTTGTTTACCTTATCCCAATCCCTGTGAATTCATATGGGCAACTAAGCTATTTGTGTCCCGAAAACACCGTTTCTTTGAACTTACCCACTGCCTTTGTGTCTTACAATCTTTCTGGTCCATCTTTCAAGAAGTTCTCTGAAGCCGGGCGGTGGTGGCGCACGCCTTTAATCCCAGTACTCGGGAGGCAGAGGCAAGCGGATCTCTGTGAGTTCGAGACCAGCCTGGTCTACAAGAGTTAGTTCCAGGAGAGGCTCCAAAGCTACAGAGAAACCCTGTCTCGAAAAACAAAACAAAACAAACAAAAAAAAAGTTCTCTGAGCCTGAAGCGGAGTGTTGCAAATATGTGTCAACTGGGGCTAGGCTCTCTGAGGACTCTTATTCTTTGCATGTTGACCAGTTTAAGGTCTCTGCATTAGTTGTTTTCTACTTCAGGGGAATCATCTCTAATTAGAATTTGGATGCTCTGGTCCATGGGTGTACCAATAAATCATGAGATTTCAATGCTAAGCTAGAGAGCTTTTCTTCTTTGAGGCAACTGGTGGGTTTCTCATTTGTCAGTGAATGGGCCCACAGCCACAAGCATAATGGATTTATGGGTCACCATACAATAAGAGGACATTTGATGGGGACATGGTGAAAGTTGAAAAGGGTTAATACAGCATAGATATGAGTATATTTCCTTGAATAAATGTTTGAAATTATCCAAGATAAAGAAAAAACATAACAATGAAAAATTTCAAAGATGTATTTTCAATGTATTTCTTTCCTGACATCAGCTCGCAGAATTTGTGATTCTGTCTACTTCTTCCCTTAGTATTCAATTATTTAGCTCTGTAATAGTCTATTTCCTTTTAAATTGCATACTACCTTGCTTATATTTTAAGTGTTGTAGTTTCTCCAATGAGTGGAATTTCAATAGATGAACCTCCTGAAAAAAAGTGATAAATTTAAATTAGCAATGACTTTATGGGGTGTTATAATTTTTAAGAGTTGCCTCTCAATCAGTGGGTTATATTACCTGTATGTAGACCCTTTTCTTTTTTCACACTTTACATGTAAATGTAGCATCAACCTCTAATTTATGATATATTCATGAAAATACAGATCATTATGAAAAATTCTTTTATGCATTAATTTGATAACATTTGGGAAATTAATAAAGTTGTCCTGATCATGAATGTATGGTATTGTTTTGGCATCAATGCAAATTCTACTGAGTTGGGGTTTTCTCAATCTGAAACCTCCACCATCAACTCTCTTTGCAGCTTGGTCTGTATAATTCACACATCTTTGTTAGGACATGTCGGCAGCCTTTTCACAACAGTGCCTTTTATCAGCCATATAATGAGGGAAGAAAACAGCCTTTGGAGAAGATGCCATGTCGAGACCATGCCTGTTCAAGATGGAGATCTCAGATGCTGCAGCAATGGATTTGCCCTCTTTTGCTTCTCTCTGACTGTAGTAGAAGACGGTGTTTCTTTGGGGCAAGAAACAGTTTTATATGATTTTATTACTCCATCAATGAGAGCAGAGACTTATGTAGGCATGCAGAAACAGGAACTGAAGAAGAGGAGGAATGCTGCTTACTGGTTTCTTTCTGTGACTTCTCAGTGTGCTTTTGTTTTCGTTTATATTATTTTATATGGAAAGGTTTATGACAGTACAGTGACACTAAACTACAGAGTCGATGATGTCATCGGTGCAGGCATCATCAGTTTATTATAAAAGGAGGCAGGGAGATTATTTACATGATGAAGAGCTCAGAACATCGGTGGAATGGACAGCGTCACGTGACACCACTTCAACAATGCTCAGTCCACGTACTTTCCAAGAATGTCACCATCTCTAAATAAGAAATAATCCTTGTCATCTTGAACTACGTTGGTGCCTCCATACTCTGGTAATCTCCACCCTTTTCTTTCACGCCTGATCCCACAGCCACTACCTTTGCTTGCAGTACTTTCCCTTGAGACATTTTTGGAAGCAAGATGCCACCTTTGGTCGCCGTTTCCTTTCAACCAATACTTTGTCAAAGAGCGGGAGAAACCTTCGGAAAGCCGTCCAGCCGTGACTCACGCAGCCACCGCTCAGACTTTTCACTCAGGCCACTGCTTCCAGGAGAGTCCCTCAGGCCGGCTGGGGACACGTGAAAAAAAAAAAATCAGTGTGCTTTCTTAAACCACAAGGACCACATGCCCAGAGAAAGCTCTGTTCACATCATGTATTTATCAAGAAAAATGCCCTGCATATCAGTCTAATGAAGGCAATTCCCCAGTGGAGTGTCTTTCTTCCTAAGTAACTCCAGGCACACACACACTGCAAAAACACATGCTCAGAAACTTTCTTCTTCACAAGATGGATGATCATTACAATGTACACTTTGGAGACACTGACTCCAGGGGATTAAATAGTTTTCTCTAAAATCCAAAACACATACGATGTGCCATAAAAAGTTTAACAAATACCTGTAGCATCTGAGATAAGGAGTGGCAGTGAATTATATTCTCGATGGGTAGAAAGCATGTAATAAGAATTGAAGAATGAATGTTTCTTTTCAGTGATGTCTGCAATGTGGTCCTGAAGCAAGAACAACAGAGTGGTAGTGCTAAACAGTAGTCTGCTCATTGACTGTAGGGCATTGCATAATAAAATTCCTGGTGAATGTAATATTATCAGAGTAGCATTAATGTGATCAGTTCAGATAGGCTTCTGTAAGCAGAGTAAGCAGACACAACCATAAGACAGAAAATCTTAAACCAATTTGCTCTGTCTGAGGGATGAGGGGATAGCCTACATCCTCCACCAACAATAGAGGAGGTGCCAGGAAAAACTGAAAAACTATGAGTCTCTATGATAAAAACAGTTCTGAGTATTGTACAAAATGGTATCTTATCAGCTCTAAAATATCACTTACTATGAGGTGAAATGTTTATAAATTAGAAATACCAAAAAGCTATTACTAATGAAATGTTTAGTGGATATATTATTTTCACAGAGAGTTTTGTTTTAAATTTAATGAAAGGTCTTTAGATGGACCTTGATTTACACATCCCTTTGATTGTTCCCAAGTTGCAAATATAGGCAAAGTAAATTGAAGATGCCACTAAAATGATCTTATGCTCACAAACTGATCTACCAAGTCACTTTTCCACTACAAGCCATTTGTGAAAATAGCACCATTTATCTTGTTAGGAATGTAGCTGAGAAGAACATTTGGTTGAAAAAAAATAAAGTATGTTCCTCTTATGGGTCTTCTAAGACAGTGAATGGTGTGTTGAGATTTGTTGTCCCTCGCACTCACCTATGCCCAAGGAGAAGGAAACAGAAGATTGATGATGACTGTGGCCAACATCCTGGATACACTCAACTCTCTTTTGTTTTACCTGCCCTGGATTCTTCGACCCTTATTTATTCTTTGTTTATCTTTGTTTCTCTTAGCACTAAGTTCATACTCATCCAGGCAAGATGGCACAGAATGTAAAGATGATTGTACCTAGAGACTGGAATTCAGTCTTCAGAATCCATATAAAATAAAGAAAAGTATCAACTCCTCCACAAAACTGTCCTCTGACATCCACAGCCTTGCATGCGTGAGTGCGTGGGCACGCATACACACACACACACACACACACACACACACACACACACGCACCCACACCCATCCATCCACCTACCCCCACATATGCAAGCACACAGAAGAGCATGCATGCACAATATTTTAAAAGCTCTTGATGTTTATCAGCTTCACACACAACCCTAGTGTCTATTGTTTCACTGGAGAGTTTTGAATTCTACTAGCAGCTTCTCTTTTTGTAATCTTAGATGACAATCCCAATGATTTGCTCATTTTCACAGGGAGTGGTGCAGAGAAATGTCTAATTTGACAATGAAAATGTCACAAGACAAGAAAAATGATGACAAAAACATGTAAACACAAAATGATTGTGAATTTAAATTCGATTTACATACTGAAAATTAAGTACTTTTTCTGTCCACATTACCTCATATTATCATACTAACTTGTTTAGGGTGCAATTTTAATTTTTATAAGACAAAGTAAAATATGTTTCTGACAGAATATAATGTGATAATTATGTTTTAATGATTTATATTTTGTTGTTTGTGTTTGAGTGTTTGCATATGTGTGTAGTTCCCATGGTGTCTGGAAGAAGGTATAAGATGCCCTGGAGATGCAGTTAAAGAAGGTTTGGAGTCACCATGTGGATGCTGGGAACTGAATTGGTGTCCTTTGCAAAAGTCATAGTTCTCCTAACCTTTGAGCCATCTCTTCAGCACCAATAATTTGTTCTTACTGTTTAATTATAAGAAGTTTTACAGATTATTTAATTTTCCTTTTTTTTTGTTTTTTTGAGACAGGGTTTCTCTGTGGCTTTGGAGCCTGTCCTGGAACTAGGTCTTGTAGACAGGCTGGCCTCAAACTCACAGAGATCCACCTGCCCCTGCCTCCCGAGTGCTGAGATTAAAGGCGTGTGCCACCACTGCCCGGCTATTTAATTTTCCAATCCAGATAAATAACAGGGAAAATTAAGTATACTAAATTATATTTAAAGAATATAAATAGGATAAATGACTACATTACAACTACATTTGAATTTTTATTTTCTGACTTAAAATATTACATTTGAGAATAAATAAAATATTTATTCTGAAGGAATTTTAATAATTATTTTTGAAGTGGGGAAATGGACAAAGCAACTTGACCTTTATCCCTAAGCCTGCTTGGAAGAAACATATAGTAGTATACAGGGATCAAACTGGTATGAATTAGAATGAGTCCGATAATATTATGTGAGTTTGATGCATGTTTATTTTAAATTAAAGTATTTTTCTTTTTAAAAAATTATTAGATTTTTTTAAAAAAAAATATCAATCCAAGTTCCCACCACCTCCCCTCCTCACATTCCCTCCACATACCCTCTTACCCTACCTCGATCTAATCCTCAGAGAGGGTAACGCACATCACTTTGTGGAAGCTCTACTATATCTAGGCTGAGCAAGATATATATCCAAAGAAAATAGGATTCCAAAAGGCCAGTACATGCAGTAGGGATAAATCTGGGTGCCACTGCCAGTGGCCCCCAGTCTGGCCCAGCTATGCAACTGTCAACTACATTCAGAGGAACTGGCTTGGCCCTATGCTTGTCCCTTCTGAGTTCGATGGGAGTTAGTGAGCTCCCATTAGCTGAAATAAACTGCTTCACTGGGTGAACCCATCATAGTCTCGACCTCCTTGATCATATTCTCATTCCTTCCACTCTTCAACTGGACTTTCGGACCTCAGTTCAGTGCTCTGATGTGGGTCTCTGACTCTGCCTCCATCAGTTTCTGGATGAAGGCTTTATGGTGATATTTAAGATAATCATCAGTCAAAATGGATGATTTTTTGATGTATTTTTGCATTCGGTTTGCCAGTATTTTATTGAGGATTTTTGCATTGATGTTCATAAGTGAAATTGGCCTGTAATTCTCATTCTTGGTTGTGTCTTTTTTGTGGTTTTGGTATCAGGGTAACTGTAGATTCATAAAATGTGTTTGGCAATGTCCCTTCTGTTTCTATTGTGTGAAA
>JAQHUG010000311.1:628157-645803 GCA_028555095.1 Dicrostonyx torquatus
TGAATCTTATATTCCTCTTTCCCCAACATGTTTTCCTTGTTTCCTTAACTTCATGTATCTCTCTCTAAAATGATATAATTTAGTTCAGCAGAAATTGCTACATGACAGTGATAGAAATGATGAGCTTTGGAAAAAAAATGATTGAATTGCATACACCACCCATGGATATGCATTCTTCAAAATGTTCAAAACCAAAACTCTACCTTTATTCTATTCCCTTTTTAAATAACTCTTTATACTTGGCTATATTTTTATCAAGTATAAGGGTATTGTCATTTTGACATGTAACAATGCATCATATCCACAAATTCATTGCTACCTCCCAAAGTCTTGCTTAGTTTGAGAGTTATAATTAGCTTCAATCTTCTTGAACAAAGTAAATGCAAACTGTATTGGATTTTAATTTAGAATGCTATTTCATAGTTGATTTAAGTACTAAAATGTTATACACAAATTGCACTTTTAGTCAAATGACTCTGAAGTATTTTTTGAAGTGTATAATTAAAATATTCAAATGTGTCCTGATAAGCCACTCTCCAAGGCTCTGGAGTGCTTCAGAAGGTGACTTGGAAAAGCACCAAGTGCCAACTTCCTCTATTCTTATGTTCCACAGCACGTGGTAGATACTTTGAATAATTTGTTTTTGAAGTACTTCAGAGGGAGATGCTTCCACTAGTTATTTATATAACTCAGTGGAGTTAGTCTAGTTGGCATTTTATAGGCATTTACAAGTAGGGCACATTTTCAAATGACTGCATCTCATTACTTTTAGTAAGTACAGGCATGTGTTTGTGTGAGAAGCTAGACTCAACTTTCATTGCCTGGTATGGTTTGATAAATGTATTTCTCTGATGCATATAATCATTACCATCTCATCACAATGAAAGCCTTTAAGCTCTTGACTTTTCTTCTTCCAAGGATCCCTAAAAACAAATGTTGCTAATTTCTTTTTAACCTTCTTCATTTCCTCAAGTATATCAGGTGACCAGGAAAATCTCATTTGGTCTTACACACTACATAGCCAGATCTCAAAGACAGAAACAGGGGGTTCCCTGTGACCAATAGTTTTGAAAGATGTTTTTTCTATTATTCTTCTTGTGACGAGACTGTTATTATTTGTTCTGTGAACACTGTGTAGGAATGATAATTGTTACTAGATACAATGATTTTACATTCTGATTTGTATATATTTATCTGTGGGCACAAATTCTTCTAAAAGGTCCACAGAACATTAAACATTAACCTTTCCATAGCTTTAAACAGAACTTGAGAGATTCATATTGATCACATGTACTAAAGTGATTTTTTTTTTAATTTTTCAGGTGAAATGTGAAAGTATATCTGTCTTTCTATTGCCTAAGGATTTTTTGACATAGCTTGTCTTACCTCATCTGTAAAATATACGCCATTGTTCTCAAATGAAGTTTAGAGCAAACATAATAGATGGAAAATGAAATTTGGGGCTTTTAAGATGGTTCAGAGTAGAGTGCTTCCTGAGTGAGTAAGGAAATCTGAGTGTGGATCCCCAGCAGTCATGAGGATGCCAGGAAGGGTGGCAGAGAGAACAAGGGTTTGGATTCAGGAGGATCCAGATGCTAGCTATCCAGTCAGTCTACTCGTAACCCTGAGTTCCACGTTCATTATCTCAAAAAGCAAGCCAGGGAATCCATTGAGGGGGACACTAATTTCAACTTCTGGTCTCTAAAATCAGGCAGGATACTTCACCTTCACTCACAAGTGCACACTGACACACAACACCAACACAGACACACAAACCTAGACATGTAAATTTATGCTTCTTATAAGGGTTTGAAATATACAAAATTTAATTTCACTCAACAACTTTAACAAATTATAAAATCAGTCAGTTCAAGAAGCAGTCACCAGGAGCCCATAGACCAGGATTCCATGTTGCTTACTTCACGTTTTATAAATCTTCAGTTAAGATGTAAGTGGATGATTTTCATGCTTTATTAATAGTCACCTTGAATCACAATCACTAGCATGGGCTGCCAAAATATGGCAGGATCTGAGATTGACTGATATTCTCTCTCCATTCTAGGAAACAGCTAGTAACGATGTGACTGAAAAAGGACTAAAGGAAAGCTTGTATCATGGACATCAAAAAAACATGTGTGAACTCAGAGAGAAAAAACACAATAGCCAGCTTCAAGGAAATTTTTCCATTTACTCAATCTACCCAAATTATTAGAGAACTATGAGGTTATAAATTAAATATAAAATGGATCAATCATCTTCACTGTATGAACATCACAAGATTAGAGGAACACCTATGCATATCTATCTGCTTTACAGTACAGATATAAGGCCAGAAGTTGAATATCACATATATAAATGAAATGAGAATCACTGGTAATGATTACTCCAAAAGAAACATAATGACAATGTATTGCGAAGCTGAAGCACAGAGAAGATATATCCACAAATAAGCAATTTTTCAAGGACAGGCCTAAAAATTAAAATACTGTACTTGGTTGATTCTGTGAAATGTTTCTACAGCATCTGGACCAAGTTATATGCTCTTTGACCGGCAGGAGTCCCAGGGGTGCTGTGAAAGAAGAGAAAGGCTCTTTGGGATATTCTTTAGTGAGTGCCTGGGAATAACTACTTCATCATGAGGGATGAGATACTGGAGGTAGAAAGTTAAAAAAAAACTGGCTTAGAGACTTCAATCTTGACCCCAGGGGAATACGGGGCCTAATGAACACCTACATGGTGATGCTACTGGGACAGGCACTCACAACTTTCTGGTGTTCTTCAGAGTTATAACAGGAGCAACGAAGAAGAGGTTCATAGAAACATCTAAATCATAAGGCTCTGAATCTATATTATAATTGAAAGAATAAATGTTCTCTGAAAACTCCACAAAGAACTATTTCTCAAACAAGACTATAAATGAAATAGAATATTCAGGGGTAGATGTTATCATTTCTATTTTCCTAGATTAAGATATAGATTTATTTACACACCAAGAACTACAATGTGCAAGAGGGACAGTGTTGGGTTAAAAGAAATAAAAAACTGTGGCAAAGCAAATATATGATTGTATAATTTTGTAATATCTTTCATAATGATCAATATTCAAAAGTAAAGCAAAAGCTTCACACCTGTAGAACAATGCTCAAGAATAAGAGGCTGGAGGATGTCTCTAACTTCAAAGTTAGAATAATGTACATAGAGAACTGAAGTTGAACTAATGGTGTAAGACCCTGTCTCAAACAGGGAAAAACAGAGCAAATAAAGGTATCACCAGGCAGTGGTGGTGCATGCCTTTAATCCCAGTACTTGGAACTCTAGGGAGATGTGAAAAAATGTCTATTCTCCTCAGACAGAGAAATGATAATAGATCAAAGAAATAAAAGCACCAAGTTGGTGAGCCAATGAGTTTTGTTGGCATTATTTACTGGAATATGGTAGGTAAGGGGTTATTTAAAGATCAGGGATGATTCAAGGATAGTTTCTTCAGTAAAAACCACAAGTGTGACATCTCACAACAGGTTGGGATCATTGCACAACATGAAAGTAACTGAAAAGATTGGGGAGTATTCTTTCCAGATAGATCAAATTTTCTGAGACCGCTGCAAGCAGCTCAGCTGATCTCTGTTTCTTCCAGGGACCTTAGTTTGTCTGAAAGTTACTCTCAGCAATCATACTGCCTATAGATACAAGGGTATAAACTGGTCTTGTGAATATGTTCAGTTTCAGGGTCTTCCTGAAACCTATGACTTTTTATTTCCTAGGCTAAATTTTTCCTGTAGGATGAAATTGTTCACCTCCCTTTAGAACATCTTACTGCCTGATCATTTTATATAAACCTCTCACAAAGACTGAAGATTTCAACCTTGGAGGAAATTGATCTACAACAGTAGGAGGCCCACAGTTGTCACTGAACTTCTAATTTTAATTCTATTGCTATCTACTTTATTCTGTTAGGGTCACATATTGATACAGATTGTTTAGTTATCAAACTTCACTAAGAATCCATGGGTTCTAGATCCCCATTGTTGTAGTTATACATGCTCACTTCACCTCCTCGGCTTTTGAATGAATTTGGAGATCCACTGGGCCATCTCCCTATCTGAAATAAGTACATATTTATGAACAAAATAACAAACTGAATATGACCAGTACCCTTCTGAGACACACTAAGAACAAACCTCGTATATAAATATTATAACAATGAGGTACAATATTTGTGAACATAAAATGTTTTGCATATTTGCATATTTTTAAATCCATCATATATGATTATGTGTGCAACGATTTCTAGTCATTCTATTAATGAATGAATAAGTATTGTTGAATGTTGATTGACAAATTTTATAATTTCAGTTAGTAACATAGGGCAGAGTTTATATCCTCACTATTTTGATTTATTTGTGTAAGGTTGTTGATGTTTACAGATCTGAAACCAAATATAATTCATTGCATTTTAGTTTCTTATGGCTATATTTAATGCCTTTTAAAAATAAATGTACTTTATTTCATGGACAGTGACATAATTTGGTAATTAAGTTGCACTAAATGGATGCTTTAATATAGTTTGAAACAAAGGGGACAACATAAACTTATAAACTCCTTACCAAGTAATAAATAATTTTTTGTAAATGGGCCAGTGTGACAAATGAACTCATTGACTAGTTATGATTGGTTTCTGTTCCACTGCCTCCTAATTGCTGCAGAGCAGTACAGAGGAATGAAAGCACAGGCCCAACTATCACAGTGTTATTCGCAAAAGAGTAACACAGCTTGGATAAGCTTTGTAATGCAAAAATGGTTCTCCCTACTCAGGTACACAGAAAGGTGAAATCACACATCTGCCACCCAACATTAAGCAACATTTTCATGTGTAAAAGCTGATGTGTTTTTCTCTCTTCGTTATTCATATTTTAATCTAAAATAAATTAAGAGCAGCAAATATTTTTCCTAGTTTTTATGCATCATTTGATTTTGATTATTATCTTTTACATTAGGAACTGCATATTTTAATGGTCTCGCTGATCTTAGATTTAACAAGTGAAAGTGCAAAACATTTGCCACCCAGTCAGTTCATCTTCCTCCAATCTATGTACACAATGACTGCAACAGCATCACTTTTTGACTTAGTCATAACTACTTTGTCAATCACATAGGTTATATAAAATGAAATGTATTCAAAGGAATAATTAATCCCAAACACTAATTATTTTTTCAGATATTGAAGTATGATGAAACATTTATTTATTTTTTTTTGTTTAATATCCTGACCAAAGTGCAGTTTCCTCTCTCTCCTCTCCTCCTATATCCCCAATGTATCTCCCATCAACTCCCAGCCCGAGTAAAATCTGCATCCTCTGTATTTGTTCAGAAAGGGCAGACCACTCTTAGATATCAGCACTGTAGGACATATCAAATTGCCATATGACTAAATACTTTCCCGTGTATTAAGGCTGGGCAAGGTAACCAATCAAGTATGAGAAATAGATTTCCAAGAGCCAGCCAAAGCATTAGAGATATCCCATGCTTTCATTGTTAAGAGTCCCACAAGTAGCCTTAGCTTTACAAAACCCACATATATAAAGAGTGCCTAGAATCCCTAGTTGTTGGTTCTTTCTCTGTTGACTTCCTATGAACCTAGATTATCTGATTCTGTGAGTTTCCTTATGATGTTCTTAACCTCTCTGGCTGCTACAATCCTTTTTCACTCTGTTAGGCCAGATTCCCCAAGATCAGAGTGATGCTTGACTACGGGTATCTGTATCTGTTTCTGTCAGTTACTGGATGAAGGTTCTCTGCTGACAATTAGGTTAATCACCACTCTATTAGTGTAGCAGAATATAGTCAGGTATCATTATGTTGACCCTTTTGTCTCTGATCATTTTTTTTTTATTTTAGGTCTCTGGGACTTCCAGTTTTAGGGTCTTGGCAGTCCAGACAGTGTCAGGAATGGGCTTACTCTCAATGAGGAAACATTTTAAAACCATAGATACATTGAAACAAGAGTAAATACTCCCATGCCTTCCTCTTGCTTCACCAGCTATTTTCCTTTGACACCTTCCCTATATATGTACATCTACATATCCTTATATGTATATATGTGTATGCCCAAATTTATTTCTGTAAGTATAGAAAAATACACTTTTATTTGTATCTGTGTGAATTTATTTATGTCTATGTGATTTTCTATTATAGCTAATCAGTTCCTTATTTCATCTGAAAGTAGAATGAATGTATATCTAGCTCCCAATGGATTTATGTTCTCCATTATTATGATATGATAACTCAATTAGAGTGAGACCATATCACACTCTATAGTGGCTTAGAAAATTGTAGTAATTCAAACCATCTGCAACATATGTATGATGAATATTCATTCAGATTTTCCCAAATAACTCAAATTCCTTGGAATCAAATCCACTTGCGCCTTGCATTGAAAAACAAATAAAAACTTTCTAAAGAAACAGATGCAGATGTAGGAACATGGAGATGAGATAGTGGGATTATATCAGAGTTTTGTGAGTCATGTTCATATTGGGGGTTCCATAACAAAGGAAAGGCTGCAAAATTTTTGACAACAGAAATGGGTGTCTGAATGCACAAGACCAAAATTAAATCCAAACCAAATCCTGTAAAATTTATGGTGTTTATAACAGTGCTCCTCTATACTGTACTGCAGGGGCTCACTAAAGACTTCTGAACAGACAGCAGGTGCAGGTTGTCCCATACTTTCTACCATTCCAGACAGCACTGGATGTCTGAATCTCCTTGTCTAAGATGTTAGTTTTAAAGATTGATGTATTTTATTTGTATGAGTCTCTCTCTCTCTCTCTCTCTCTCTCTCTCTCTCTCTCTCTCTCTCTCTCTGTGTGTGTGTGTTTGTGTGTGTGTGTGTGTGTGTGTGTGTACTACCACGTGTTCTAAATAACCACCAGAGGCCAGAAGAGGGGAGTGAGTCAGATCTCCTAGAACTGAAGTGACAGTTTTTTGTGAGCTACCATGTATTCACAAGGAAAAAACAAAGGTCCTCTGAATGAGCAATATGCACTACAACCTACTGCATGTTACCTATTATTAGTACTATGGCTATCTACTAGTATTATTTTACTATTTATTATAATATACACTCAAAGGTTTAGATCTTGTAAAACAATATCTTTGTTGTGGAAAACAGATACAATTATTTTTTATCATGTTTCATTAGCAAACATTTAACATGTACATTCACATACACATACAAAGAGAGACTGAGAGAGAAACTATATTGTTTTGAAATGTCTGGTTTAAAAAATTGCTCATACCTCTATTTGTTTATATAGAAATTTAAGTGTTAAACTCTAGTAGGAAAAGAAAAAATACTTTCATTATATTTCTGACCAATTCCAGACACTTATGAGGCTGAAATGAGACCCAAATTATAAATCAATTAGATGAAACAAGGAATAATCTAAATGGAAAGACTTATTATGTTATGTAAGGCATGCTCTTGAAAAAGAAGTTAGGAGGACTTGTCACTCCTTGGAAGGGATACAAGAGGGAAAGGTGATTATTTTAATATCAATGGATTTTTCTACAAATGTAAGGTTAGTGTGAGAACTGTGCTGGTACTCATGTAGATGATGCTGGAGTTATGTTAGACAAAAATCTTGAACTTGTTAAAAGGGTTAAAGATAATGGGAATTAGGCTTGGGAGATGACCCAATCAATATAGAATTCCCAGTGAAAGTTATAGGACTTGAGTTCATATCAGACCACATAAGAAGCCATGAGTCATGACTGTGATACTACTTCTCGGGGGCTAAAGTCAGAAAGATGTCTAGGCAATTCTTGCCAGACAGTCTAGCTGAGCTGGAGAGCTCCAAGTTCAAGGAGAAATTCTGTCTCAATGAATAAGTTCAATAGTTACAGGAGAAGATAGCACTTAATGTTGTCTCAATATTGACTACTAGCCATCACATTTATGAACATATATATGAACACAGACATGCACATGCCAACACACACATACAACACACACACACACACACACTCTAAACACAGAAATATAAATATGGCATGTTTATTCTTCATATGTGAGTCTGAAATACTGACAGCTACAGATGATTTTACAATTCAAAATAACCCTCAAAAATATTTATTCATAAGTTTTAAAAGTGGTATTTTGAGGTATCTGGGAAAAGACTTTCGTAAATATTTCTTTACAAATTTGGATTCTAAAAAATTACAATGGACTAAAATCTATGCACAATTAAAATATTTTAAAAATGTCTGCAATCTACCATTAAAATTATAAATATTTCTTCTTATTTGTTAGCAAACAACATTGTTTGAAAATTTGAGTTTCATTAAAACAACTGTCAATGAATTTTATTTGAAATTGAGACAGAATTTTTAATTATGTTAGAAATGACCCTAAACATAATTTTCTTATTTTTATGTAAAATGACATTCTTCACATTAAAATTGCAAAATTAAAATATCAATCAAATTTGAAAATTCATGATGATGCTGTAGGACTGATCATATTAAGTAGTCAACCAGGTTATAATTATTTATATAAAATTATCATATCTATTTCACTAGCATTTAAATTCTGTTAATATTTAATACACAGAAAATATATGCCAAAAATTGATTTTAAGTAAATTTCTGTTTTTGAAGATTTATTTTTTAGTAGTTTTTAATTATTTACATATATGTACATCTGTGTGAGAGGGGATCCCTTTGTGTGTTGGTGTCTGCAGAAACTACAAGGGTCTGATTCCATGAAGCAGTGGTTCTAGGTAGTTATAGTCTACTCAAAGGACACAACTTTGGTCCTTTGAAAGAGCTGTATTTACTCTTAAACATAGGGCAATGTTTGCAGACCTATATTCTTAAGTAGATTTCTTTATGATTACTAATTAGAGTATGGTGAATTGATGTGGATATTTTACATATTCATCTAATCAGGTAGTTTAAGAATTTCACAGGTGAAACAAAAGTCACCAGTGGACAACTTAAAGAGACCTTAATACAGCTCATGACAATATAGACATAAATGTTACAGATATTAACATAAATTGATGTATAAGTATGGAGATTTCTCAGAAAACATGTTTGTTTACAGCCCAGGTGGCCTTAAACTTAACAGTGTTTCTTCAGTCATCCAGTGCCAGAACGTGGGTGCATATCACTATATCTAACTCAAATATGTTTCTATTATAAATATTACACTCCCTTCGGAGTATATTTGTTTCTTTCTTTCTGAGAATATTCATTGAACCTTTCTTAAATGATTACTTCTATACTCAACAGTTTTCCTTTGTCTTGAGAGGTCAGCAACTCCAAGAAGAGCATCTTAGATGTCAAGAGTCTTTCCACTGTCCTGCCTCACACTTATTTAAGATTGTGACAGCCATTGTGAATATTCCCTCTTTCTAACAATCATTCACTCTGTTCTGGTATGCTCAGAGATCATCCAAGTACTCTCTTTTACAATTGTCGTTCATCACTGTCAACATCTACTGGTGAAAAGAATGAAGTCATTACACTGTTATCCCCAAACAGAGATCCAAGTCTAATGAGCTGAAAATGATGTGAAGTATCATTCATTTTGTTAAGGAGTTAATGTGGCAATGTTAGCTAACCGGTCCACAGTGATAGCATCGTACAATGAAGAGGCATTGTGTTTTACATTTTAAACCTGTAGTTCCAGGAATTTTTAAATAAAAGTAGAAGCATTGAAAGTTTAAGGCTACCATGGGCCACATAGTGAGGAATGGTTTCAAAATCAAAGGAAAAATTTTAAAATCTAGGACAAAAGAAGGAATGAAAAAAAAGAGAAATCATATACAACAGATAGATGCATTTTTTCAAGTATTTAAATCTGTTGTAATAATTTTATTGTTTTTTATTATGTAGAATTTGTTTGACTTTTAAAACACATTTGAAGTCCTTGTGCTCAAACTAAATAACAGAATCAAGTGTACTTTCTTCCTGGATTTATACTCTATTGAGTAACTCATTTTATTTCCAATATTCTTATGCTTGGCCATCATCATATTCCTAGTCATTACTAGGAGTATCTAGTCACTGTGATGTACATAGGAAATAATAAATATTTCCCCATGGAAGACAAGTATAACAATTATCCTTAAAACATGTAACAAATTTATATCCGCAGAATATCAAAGCACATGATCATAGAAGTATAGAAAGAGATGAACACATGCCCAAGTCTAGGTACTGTGTAAGAAGCCATTCACCTCTAAGAATATTTACAATTCTTCGGATTTGCAAAGGCAGACATGTTGTCATTTCAGTACCCTATTTATTTCAAAGACCCTGATATATTTTTATTTAGTAAGAACTGAATGACCAGTACATAATTCATAGCTGGATCTTTCTTGTTCAACAAATTGAAATACTTTGGTTAATAACCATCCATGTGATAAGTTCATAAATATTAATAGAATGTTCTGAAATATTCCATTTATTATCTGTGAATAGTCATGAAAGATTATAAAAGGACTTGATTGAAAATAAGCTTAAAACTCCTATAATAAAGACACACTTCAATGGGAATTTTCCTGTAATGTCACAAGTTTATCTTTTGTTATTCTTTTTTATCAGGAATATAGAAAATTGAATTAAGATGGACTGTGAAATAAAGGCTTAGACTCCCAAGCATGACAGAAGTCAGTACTTACATGAAGTTTAATGATCCTTCCCTTTGTTAAATCTTTGATTCTGCACATATTCACCCAAAATATTGTCCTTATTTAGATTATTATAGGAATCCATTTTTAATGACAAAAATTACATTGCTAACAGAAAAATAAACTTTACATAGCCAAATTTTTTAAACTGGCTAAATGAAGGAAAAAACATTATTCTAGGATTCATATGACAGAAATCAGTGGTTAGAAGAAAGTTTTTGAAAATGTAAGTTTGAAATAGCTATTGACTTTCCTAGTTTATTTTCCTCTAGACTTCACTAGTGATAATCTTTGCTGTAAAAGAGTAGGTTTAGAGCTTATAGCTTTGGAGAATCATTCAATTATGAGAGATTGAGATGTCCTTCTACATGTCTGTTGCTGTTATTGGTTGATGAATAAAACTGGAGGGCCGGGAACAAGGGGAGTAAATGTAAATTTTTCTTTTAACAATAAAAATAAAAATAAAAAAAAAGAAAAAAAAACTGTTTCAGCAAATGGCTTAACAGGACTTCATTATGTAGTTCAGAATAGCCTATAACTCCTTGTGTGACATTGTCTGATATAAAATTCCAAGAAATCAAGAGTATTGCCGTTGAAGTTTGAATGTTTGAATTACCATCTCAGCCAAAGAAACTCTTTTTAAAATGCTCAGTTTAAGTCTAACCTGCGGTCTCTTTACTTGAGAGGCTGAGGCAAAAGAATCCCAGGAAAAGAGCAGTCTTAGCTACACGGAGATATCCTGTCTCAAAAGCAAATAAACTAATTAATTAAGCATGTAGAAATCCTAGTGCACAATCTTGGTCTCACAAGTTTGATTTATTAAAAGCAGCCTAGAATAAAAGAACTCTGTTGTCATGGATAGGAACATTTAAGCAAGGTTCACTGCAAGTATATTATCATGTGTAGTCATGATTTCATTATTTACCTCTCTTGTTAATCAGGGATACATTAAGTATAAACTGTACCATATATTCAGAATATAAGTCCCAGTAGAAATATAAAAAACATTGGTTTGTGAATCCACTAGTATATTATTGGGAAATTTGTCTTTTTAATTTAATTCTCTGGAAAATATGAGAAGATTTTTTCCCAGTGAAAGTAGGCATTAGTTTGATTTTCAATGATGAGTTAGAATTACACTAAACAACATTCCTTACTCCTGGTCACAGAATTAAAGAGTGATCCATTAGATTGTGGATCATCTCAAGAATAGCAGATGCTTTTTATTTGGAATTGTAATGGAATTTTTAGTTTACTTTTTCTTTCAATTTAATATATTATGTATATATGTGCATGTGTGTGCGTGATTATGTGTAGGAGTATGTGTGTGTGTATATCTTTGCAGGAGTATGTACATACGTCTATATGTATAGGGGAGTATGTACATGTAGGTGTGTCATTGTGGGAGCAGGTACACATGCATCTACTGAAGAAGGCTCTGGTTCCTCTAGTGCTAAAGTTATAGATTATTCTGTGTGCTTGGAACTAAATTCATGTCCTCTGCAGAAAAAGTATGCAGTTGAGCCATCTCTGTAATCTAATAATAGAATATTTTCTAGGCTACTTTTTGTTCTGGCAACATGAGGAGAGTGATCATGTTGTTTTTGAACACCATTATAAAACATAGTTGATAATTTGAGTTTGGTTGAGATTTCTTGGATATGACTCAAAAACATATCCACCTAAAATTGTATATTAAGAAAAATGTTTTTTTTTAATTTTTAAAATACACTGCTAAAGTATTAAAATGAGAGAGGGAAAATACTTTTCAAATATGTGTCTAACAAAGATTCTGTGCTCAGACTGTGTGACAAAACACAATTGTATCAAAAATAAAACAAACAAGTAGGCTGCAAAATGACCTGAAGAGAAGTCAATTTACCATAAACATGATGAGCAACATCAGTTGTTAGGAAGCTAAAGACTCAATAAACAGTGCCCTTTGCAGCAACATAAATGATTCCAACACACAAACCAGCAGAAGCCTGGCAAAACAAAGGGTAGGAAATGTAAGAAGAACTGGGATTATTTCATACATGTTACAGGGAAGAAGAGCCTGACAGACAGTTTTAAAGTTACTTCGGAAGAGTTTTGAAATTTCAATGTGTCCATGAGTTAGAAGGAGGTTCATGGAGTTTTCATATGTAGACAATCCCCTCTGACCACGCTGTTTCCAGACAGGTCTACGCCCTATCCCTCTTTCTGTGCCTCTCCTTCTGTTAATAAAACTCCTAAAGTAGGAAAAATGTAGAAATAAAAGGGATATTGTTAGGAATTTCAGAGAATGATATTCTTCAGAAGTTTAGAAAAGTATTCCAACAGTGATTTGGTTATTGATTTCCTATCAACAGTGTACTCCTTGACAGTTTTGATTAAGTCCAAATCATAATATGAATTTAACATGTAAAATAATCATTTACTTGCTCTGCAAAGAATAGTTTATAGAGCAATCAAGGGAATACAAAGAAGTTGTCAGTTTTTATAGCCTTAAGACCTTCCATGGTGGAGGCACTGATGAACTAAGTTTATACAGGTATATGTAGAGGAAAATGGAAGGGATATTACTGTGTTGTGAGAGAAGATACAAAAAACAAAAAACCTTCTGGTTGACAGCCTTTCAGCTTTAACATCACAGGGTGATAATGTGTATAGAATATTGGAGTCTCCTGGCAGGGAAACGTGGGTTTGTCTTCTTTCATCAAGCTCAGCATGCCTCAGCATTTCTGAAGGTTGTACGAATGCAATGGGGATGACCCAAGATTTTAGTCCTGTTCAAGGAACTTCCATAATCTAGAACCTTCTGGACATAGACCAATAGATGTCTGACTTTGTTGGTATGAGTGTGCATGTGGGTTCTCACATGTATGCAGGTGCAGGTATTTGTCAGGTGTCAGCAATTGTATGTGGAAGGGAGAGGAAAACTGTGTGTACCACTCTTTAGGGACTTTGCTATGATCGCCCCTCTTTGTGTTGTGTGTGTGTGTGTGTGTGTGTGTGTGTGTGTGTGTGTAAAACTGGAAGGTCTGGTGTATTTCTCTATTGTTTTCCACCTTACCCTTTGAGACATGTTCTCTCATTGAGCTTGGAGGCTATAAATTTGGCTAGAATGGCTGACCAGCAAGCCTCAGAAATCTATTTCCCAAAAGTGGTGTCAAAAAATGTAATTTGTATTTTTGTTTCTAGTTACCTAACACAAATCCTCATGCACGTTAACAACCAAAGCATGTTTTCAGGCCTATATCCAAATTCTTCGTATTGTGTCTAGATTGTAGAAAAATAGTAAGTAGAAATAATAATAACCATACCATGATTAAAAAGCATAGAATAAAAGATAGATGGAGTCTGACTGAAAATAGAGAACATATCATGAGTAGAGCAGCCTAGATGATAAGGCATTTGATGCAAATGTTTTAAAGTTTACTTAGAGTAATATTTACTTAAATATATTTGTATCATGAAAATGTTATTTAATCATGGAAAAATGCATCTGTTCAAAGTCAATTCCATTTGGTAAGGCAGATCTGTTTTCAGTTGTACAACTAACAGAAATGTTTAAAATGTCCTGGGAATTCATGAACACAATTTTTACCTTTTTTTCCACTTCATTGAGATAGATAGCCTCTGCTAATTCTACACCATTGGGAGAAAAGTAACTGTGGAGGTTGAATATGAAATTCATACTATATAGATATATATTATCTTTGTAAATAAAAACCACTTTGCAGAGAGTGTATTTATGTACATTTAAATATGCTTGTAAAAACATGTATTTAAGTATCCTATCTTTCACTCACTAAACTCATTGCTTTGTATGTTTCATGAAAGTTTATGCAATAAAAGCTAGTCTCAGGGAGGATTTTTTAGGTCAGTTCCATCTCAGGGGACTATTGCTAATTCAAATCGCAATGTTTTGAATTGATATGCTTTTCTTTTAAATTATTTATTTTATTGGGGGAATTATTATATAGATACATAATATTATTATTCCCTTTGCTCCCTTCATAACCTCCCATTGTTAGTGGGGGCAGAGTGAAACGACAAATGAACCACTGGACCACTCTATGGATATAAAGAAAAGTTTATTGGTGATCTAATTGTCAAGGCTCTCTCTTGAGAGATAGAAAGAAGACAAAGGTGGTTTAAAAATATCAGATTTTTAATGACAGTGAGTAGTAAGTCTTTGAACTGATACACCAGGCCAGAGGTGATAGCTAAAACTTCAAGGTGGATTAGGAGTGTCGTGGTGTTTTAAGAGGGACACATAGTAAACAGAAATCAGCCTTTAGCTATCTGGTTACCCAAAAGCACTCTTCTCTTTACCTGGTCAAAGTCATCCTTACACCACAGTAAGACAAATTCTATTTACAACAGATGAGAAATGTCACAGAAAATAACAATCAATCAAATAGAATGTTGTGGAGTCAGTACAAACAAATACATATACAAATACAATTTCTCACCTAAGGCTCAGGGAACATTGTTGATGAGGGGGCAGAAGAATTTGAAGAGCCTAAGGATCAGGATGTTTGCTGTGAAATTGTGTCTCATAGTGACATCAGAAGCTACACCCGTAAGTTTCACCAGCACTGAACAAGTGTAACAATAGACATATAAACATGGAGCTGCAGAGTTATTTTGTGTTAAAACTAATCTATTACAAAATATTATATTACAGATTGCTTTTTCCAGGAGGGTTTGGTTTTTCTGAAAACCATTAGAGGAAAACATGCTTGTCCTGTCAAGTACAATAAACAGAAGTTGAAGGTATTTCTTTTGTCATCCTAGTGTTCCCAAATTTCAGAAGGACAGCCTTGGTACAGATCTTCCTTTTGCCCAAGGCCTAGGGCTTCAACATATATGCTAGTGTTTCGTAATCCTGATACCTTTGGCTTCCAGTCCTACATTTTTATTCTCAGTTCTTCCTCTCTGGTTCATCTTCCTTCTTGGGTTTTATAAATGATGCCCCTAATTGTCAGCTGTTCTTATTTATTTATTTATTTTGGTTTTTAAATTTCAATTTCTACAAGATTTTCCTTTATAAATTCAGATAAATTAAGAATGTTAATTAGAAAGATTATTCTGCATTGTAATAACTTCTGACTGGTTTTATTATTTTTATCCTTACGTTATGTATTATCTCTGCATTGAACCACAATTTTACTTTGTTTATTCTTAAAGAAAACATCCTCAGTAATCTGTAAAAACAGTCACTTGGAGTGGTAGAAAGAAAGAGCAATGACCAGAAGCAGAGATTCACATAGACTTCGAGATTTTCATGGCCAAAAAGAGAACAACTTCATTTTAGGAAGAGTAGGATTACCAGTGTTTCTGGGAAGGTCAGGCAATATCTGGTGATTTAGAGCATGGGTCTCAGAGCTTTGTCTTGGACACACTTCTGCCCACCCCAGGCCCCAAAAAATCCAAGGGATTTCCCTTCTGGCTATAAGATTTCCCTAATGTATTTTTCAGAGACATGATAGCCAAGGGAAGATTAACTGAATCACAGGTTGTCCTTGAATTTAACTTTGGCCTTGGTGAAAGTTTTATATGCTGTCTCTATCACAACAGTTACAGAGAAATCTAATGTTATTAACTGGCAGTTAAAATAGAAAATTAATCTTTTAAGAAATAAGAAATTTGGGGTTGACAAATTTACAAAGAATCATCATTTGCGAAAACATCATAGAGTCTGCCAACTTCACTCATGAGACTCTGGCTTTGATGATATGACATTGTATAAAAGTCAAAAGAAGGCATGAGCTTGGAAAGATGGTCACAATACATATGAAGCATCACCTCCTCCAGTCTTATCCCTTTCCTCAAAATTCTCAAGAGGTAGCACTATGTCCCCTGCCTATTCTTTAGAGCATGTGAGTCCACCATACTTCACGAGACAGTGGCATCTTCAGTCATTATTCCTATATGTCAATAATACTTAAGAACTAATTGACATAATATTTTAAATAATGAAAGGTTTATTGTTATAAATAAAATTACTTCCATTGTTTTTTGGTCAACTTTGAAATCCAACATCTTTTAATTTTATTTAATTTTGTAACAATTCAAGCAGAACTGGTATTATATGATAAATAAACATTTTAAAGTTCATTATTCTTATTTTCCAGACTGTTTGCAAACAACAAAACAAGAAGCACTTCTTAATGAGAAACACCTCAACTCTACTTCAGTGAGGGCTTAATTCTTTCATTTCAAGGAACAGTGTGGTCTCATTGTTATGAATCCTCACTGTGTTCCAAATATGAAATGGTCCCCATACATAAATATGCTGTAACATTTGTTTTCCAGCTTCTAGTGGTGAAATTGATATGATATATATGTATATATAAGATACATACATATACTCACTAAGGAAATGGCTTTCACTGTGTTCTGAGTTAATGAGAATAGTGCAATATTAAAATCATGCTATTTGAATTAAATTAATTATTGTATTAAATCAAACCACTTGGTATATTTTTAATGTATATCCCTTGATAAATAAACTCAGAGTAGGGAAAAACTCTCACCAGGTATTCCTCTAGCTGGTTATTTTTTGTTTTCTCTCCATTATTTTCAATTATGGAAATACTTAAACATAAATTGCATGTATTGGCTCTATCTCTTTTTATTATTTACTTTGGGGATTTGTGTGTATGTGTATGTATGTGTCTGTGTGTGTGTCTGTTTGTGACAGAGAGAAAGTGTGTACGTGTGTGTGAGAGAGAAAGAGAGAAAGAGAAAGAGAGAGTGGAAGAGAGCGAGAGAGAGAGCGAGAGCGAGAGCAAGAGCGAGAGCGAGAGAGAGAGAGAGAGAGAGAGAGAGAGAGAGAGAACATATGGTTTTGTGTCTGTGTTTACTTCTGATAAACCAAATTAAGTAGTTAAAACCTGCAAGCAGGTTTCATCATTATACCCCATCTCCAGTGTTACCCCATTACTATAAAAAAAAA
>JAQHUG010000311.1:649753-660422 GCA_028555095.1 Dicrostonyx torquatus
AACCACTAGCTGTAAGACTTCCTATAGCACTATGCTGTGTTAGAAATGATGGGAGAGAGATGCTACATTGCAACAGCAGCAGCAAAAAATATACAAAAACATTGTAAAGTTTGTCCCTTTATTTGAAATTCTACATTTAATAAATGTATTTCCAAGATCCTGTTAAGGCATTTTTCAGAAAAGCAAAATCGTAGAAGACTTGTTCACCATCATGCATTCCCTATAAGAAATGACAGTGGATGTTCTTCAAATAAATGAAAAAACATACCCGATAAAGTAGTGTTCCAAATAACAGAAAAGCAAAATATAACAAATATTTTGCTAAATATAAGAAATATATACTTTTTATTAAAAACATAAAGAGGATTAGTAAAAGGAATATTGAGCATCCAATGCTATAAATGTGAATCTGATAGTCACAATTATTTTTTCATAAGCTATAAAAACTAATTTCAAGTCATTTAAGAATATTTTTAAAGCTACATGTTGAGAATTGGGCTACAGGAGTGAGGCCACATACATGATCAACTGAGTTTCAGAAGCACCTCTGGGCATTTAATCTAAGAAACCTATAGTCTTTCTGCAAATGTGCATAAAAAGGATATTCACATCAAAAATATGTTTGAGAGACCACACACTGTGCAAGGAAATGAAGCTTATCCATGAATCTAAATGTATGGCAAATTATGACACTTCCAGAAGAAAACAAGAAAAAAATCATTATGATTTTGGGACTGCATGAGTTTGTCAATTAACACAGACAGAACAAAACCTGACTGAGAGCTACAAAAGATGAAATTGGATAAAGTAAAATTTCTACCAAATAAAAATTAAAGCTCCTAAAAATACATTTTAAGAAAAGAATATATCCATATGTACAAACTACATGGATAATGTATCCATGTGATAAAGATTGTATACCTAGAATGTTTACCTACATAAAATCTAACAGCTGAGAAGCTTTTCAATAAAATGCAAAAGTAAATAAAACACTTTTTTCAGAAACAGTTATGATCTTAACAAAGTTTGAATATAAGGAACAAGTAAGCAATTTAAATTTTATGAAATCCTTATCTACTGGGACAATAGATAATGAAAACATTAAGGTCAGGTCTTTCACAGTTCATCCTTGAATGACTGAATAACAAGACTATAGCATCTGCTGGTGGAAAAAATGAAGGGATCAGAACTTTTACAGCTGTTATTGGAAAGGCAAGCATTTGCATTCATTTATCAAAATAATTGAGCTCACTAAACATTTTCTTATTGAGCTCACTAAAACTTTATCATGTAACTCTGACTCCCACTTAGGTATTTATACTGGGTAAGTGGAAGCCTGTCCACACAAAGGCTTACGCTTAAGCACTCACAACAAAATTGCTAAGAGAGTGACTAAATATTGAATCCAACCAATCGTCCATCAGAAAAGGGATGAATAATCAAAATTCTGTTTAGATATATACTGAGTCATTACATCAATAAAACATAAGAAGTCATGTATGTATGGGAACAACTTCAGAATGTCATAGGAACAATGTAGATAGAATTGAGTGCTGCACCTATCTTAGAAAGATTCATAAGCTATTGTCTACATGCATATATATGAATATTCATGAATATGTGCAAGTATGAGAATATGTATATTAATATTTGTTTATATAACAATTCAGTTTTATTATATGTATATGTGAGTACATATACCTACATACATACACACACACACACACACACACACACACATTTCGGAGTTGAACTATCACTTTTTAATCCAGACAAGCTTTAAACTCCCCATCTGATTTCTAAGCTGCAAAGTGCTAGCATTGTAAACATCATTCCTGAAGAGAATTTTTCACATGCTTCTCATACTTTCTACTGATTTCTTGCTACTAGATCTGTACCATGTGTATGATGAACAAGGGGAGGCCTGCATACAATAACAAAGTGGTGCCTACATAATATCTTAAAAATTGGCAGATCTAAGTTCCACACAAGACATTCCAATCACATGCTATTCAGAAACAACTTCATGTTCAGCACCAAATGCTAAAAGAGTTACCATCTATAACTGTGCTGACAAATGATCATTTACTTTTTGTCTTTTATGTATTAAAATAGATTGATAAATAATGTATAAAGGACATGGAAAATTGATGCCTGAATGAAGTACACAGAAAAAAATTAATGTGAGGTAAAATGCTAAATAAACAGTGTCTTTCCTTTTGTAGGTTAAAAGAAGAGAATGCAGAATTATCCCTATAGTCTAAGTATTTAGCAGCTATGCCATAGCTGAACAAACATAACAAACATAGAGCTCTCAGAATGACATTAAAAGACACAAAGTTTCTGAGAGGAATGAATAAATTTTCACAAAATGACTTAATTACATATTTCAACTTCTAATAATCATTTGCCTTCATCAATGAAACACTTGATGTATTTGTGTGTTATCTAAATAAATTCTTTGAATATGTTTGAGTGGTTTTCTTCAACAATTTGACAACTTAATCACTAATATGAAGTATAAATATAAATTAATAAGGGAGGTTGATGCATCTTTAAGTTTAATTTTCTGACTTTGACACTGTATTCTAAGAGATCATAAAGTTTCTTAGTAAAGTGAAGAGGCTTTTAGGATCATTAAAAGCTCTTAATTAATTTGCTTCCTTTAGGTGACATTCTTGCATTTTGATTTAGGACACTGCACATATGACAAGGATACCATCAGATGGCTGAGGAGGTTATTTAATGAATGCCCGACCTAACAACACACTGTGAGCAGCATTTAATGGGATGAGTTGCTACAACATGGACTTTTGTTGTTTTCATCCCAGGTGGAGTGATTACTTTCCTTTTTTGTTGATATATTAAATGCATGTGAAAGAAAACATTTTAAGGTGAACAGGACTCTGATATATAACACCTTCAACTTCTCAAAGTAACTTAGTTAAGAATGCTTTATATAATTTTCATGTTATTTATTGATATCAGAGATTTTAAAACATGACAATGTCTCTAGCTATTATAATTATTGTGGCATATATATTCATAAATGACATGTACCCCACAGCACTCATCAAAGAAAATGAAAACAAACTGTTATGTCTACAGAGGAGAAAATATGTGACTTGGTTCAACAGTTCAACACATGGGAACAGACTCTGTTCTTTATAGTCTTTCCATGCATTGATCCTGATAGTTCAGGGCTGGTCGTCCCAAGCTAAAGATTCTGGCATAAGGTGTAGTTGCAACTCCTTCTTTCTTATAAAACCATTCTTTAGCCTTACTAACCATTAGTATGCCTATGAGAGTGTTGACCAATTTGAATGCTGAAAAAACAGTCTCCTAATATGCAGGTTTGTAATTGTTCTAAATGAATACATAACCTAGTGTAGCGTGTGATCTCCAATCACTATTATATGTCAAAGTGAATCAATATGTTTAATACATGCTATGATAGTAACTTGAGAAGAACTGTCTTCTTAATGACTCTGGATTCCACATATTTATTTTGTCTTTGCCCAGCTCCAAACCCTAACTATACAGCTAAATCTGTCCCTTATTCTCAATTTTAATTAATTATGAATTGTATTGTTTTGTTTTCATAGATTGAATGTTTTCTTCAAAATTGACTAGCTAATCAAGCTTTCCATTCATCTCTTCCTTACAAAAACAAACGACTAATGGTGTGGAGAGACTAGTAGTAGATGCATAGCTTTATCCATTATATATATATATATATATAATCTGTGTGTGTGTGTGTGTGTGTATACCTTGTTGGTACATTGGTATCTTAGTGAATAAAATAAATTTCTTGATGTAATTGTAATAACCCTCAGAGCATAAAGTGCTTGAAAGGGATCTAGATGCAACTGAAGCCTTGAGATAAGTTTAAATTTTGCTATTCAAGTGATAGTGATATAGTTTGTAATAACCAAGAATTTATTTCAAGGTGGTTAACAGACAGAGTCTGTAGAAGACTGTTACAAAATAATGTTCTCTGAACTTGAAACAATCACTGGACTCCTGAGTTCACAGCATCCTTAAATACATCATCAAAGGTCTATATAAAATTAAGCCAGTCAAAATTCAAGCGTGGGTGAAAGAGGTTCTCTTGAGACCCTATTAAATTATAAAGTATTAAAACTGTGTTGAAACTGTCAAAGGAAAATTGTTTCCTTTTAAATTGTTTATATTTTATGTGTATGAGTATTTTGCATGCTTGCATATTAGTATAGCAGGTGTGTTTCAGATGCCAGCAGGTCAGTAGATTTCCTGGAACTAGAATTACAGATGGCTGTGTATCACCATGTGGGCTCTATGAATTAAAACAAGGTCCTCTGGAAGGCTAGTCTGTGCCTTTCACCTCTGGGCCATGTCCACAGACCAAAATAATATCTATTTAATAATTAAAATGAAAGATTTTTCAAACTTAGAATTTTACTAGTTATTAATCAAAAATTACATGTAGGCTTAGAGGTTTTTATTACTCAATGTCTTAAAAGTGATTATAGAAGATTCATTATTTTCAGGGTGGCATATGATTTTGTACATTCTGGAGTAATCATATCTCAAAAATAAAAGAATCTGCATAGGTGTCTGAGATGTAGCTCAGTTAGGACAGCACTTTCCTAGGTTTCATAAGGCCCTGGGTATCTCCAATAATGCATAAACTAGCAGGAGCATCACAGTTGAAAGATGCCCTTGTTATACCTAATGAGCTACAGCACAGTATGTTCTGGGAAACAAATCAAAACAACAACAGAGAAAGTGAAGGGAAGATCATGATGACATTGGACCTAGATGACAGACTCAACACAATTTCTGAGAATTTTCATAATAGCAGCTTGATCCAAGTTGTAGAGAATATTAAAATTGTTTCATAATGAAAATTGTATGGAGATATTATTGTCTGAAGCAACATTATAGAATATGAATAGTTGCTTGTGCAACAGAATCTCCTAAGGTGTATCTTGAATCACATTTTCTAGCTTATGATTCCCGCTTTTTTATATAGGTATTCATGAGTTTTACATTAGCGATTTATGAAACCTTAGAGAAAAATAATAGTATTGGGAATTCCAAAATTGTCAAAGGATCAAGGTTAAATTAACAACAAAAAAAATTTTGTTGTTAGGGACAGGGAAGAAGTTAGAAGTTGGAAGAGTCCATTTTCCATGTGTCTAAGAGCAGTAATTATACAGTAAATGAAATTTCATAAATATTCAACTAATTATTAGATATTTGAAAAGTTCCTGGAGAAATGACTATCATAATTCAATATTTTGGGTTTTTTTTGCATTTTGTTTTACAGAATTTCCCCAATGAATGAACAGGATCAGAGTTTGAGTTTTACTGTTACTCTTATACTTGTTTTAAAGCTAGCATTATTTATGTCATTTGCTTGTCTATAACAAAGAGTGATTTAGAAGTTTTACGGCATTCCAATCCCTGTATATTTCTGCTTCATCACTGCAATAGAAGTGTCATCTAGAAAGTTACTTTTGAATAGAGAGAAGATAACAAACTGGCGTCTGGTATCCAGAATACCAGGAGGACAAAAGAAGAGGAAGCATTAGAGCATACAGCCCTGCTTAAACTGTGCTTCTGCCAAGTCCCAGACAATTCTATCTAGGCCTCATTAGTCTGAACATAGCCACAGGTCATTCACTGCTGCTATCAAGGCTCATAAATGCTATTAGCCTGGCTTTCATTGTCCTTAAATAAATTCTGGATTCTGTAATTAAAGGATGAGGAGGTAAATGTTGAGAGGCAACAGGCATGCGTTGTCATAATCTAATCCAAAAACTAAGAAAGAAATGCATGGTTTGCTATGATTTCCATGCTTTTGTATCTCCAAAATTAATATGAAGGATCGTCATCCTTAATACCATAGTAGTGAGAGGTACAGATCTTAAGAAGTGACTCTATTTTGAAGATTCTGCCATCATGAATGGATCTATGACCCATCAAAAGGTTCTGGGACAAGAGTCCCCTACCTCTTTCCTTTTTCTTTCAACTATAGGAAACAATGTATGCTGCTCAGCTCTGTGTGGATACAGGATCATGGTGCTGACTTAGAAAGCATGAAGGATCCCAGATGAGATTCTGAATCTACTGAGGTATCACCTTTGTCTCAGTCTCATCAGACTCAAGGGACTCTCACCAGACTCCATTTCTGCCCCCCACCGTGTGTGTGTGTGTGTGTGTGTGTGTGTGTGTGTGTGTGCTTGTTGTTATTGTTGTCAGAAGGAAAATATTTTGAAAAATTATGTAAAGTATTTCCACGTAAAGTCACCTAATCTGAATACAGAGAAAACTTACCAGTTAATGATCAGTTAGAAGTAGAAGACAGAGTATCTTTCAAACAGAGAAATGCATGCAGTAAGCACAAAAATCTCAATAGTGATCTTTTTTAAAGCTTTAACTTTTGTAGTGACTATTCCAAGATAAGCCAAGAATATTCAAATTTTATTTATAAAGAACTGTCTTTAGTATGTTATTTAATGTTGTAATTATATAAGCTGGACAAGGTAAAGTAATACCTGCTATTAGATAGGTTTTAAACTCTGTATGTCAAAATCAAGCCCCAATAGCCTATTGTTCTGTTGTGCAGTGTTCTGTTCCTCTATAACCTGGTTTTTCGAAGCCTTAGACTACACATCTAAAACCTCTATTTTTCCATACACTAATTTTCACATCTAAAGTTCAGGCTAATCCACATGACGAAAAGCAAATATATAATCCATATGAGTAAACACATGAGGCATAACAGTTGAATGAATCCATAAACCCATATACGTGGTAATTTCCCATGTGAGGGAAGGGTTTTTGTACAAAGAGCCTTTATGTTGGCGTATTAAAACTGTTTTCATCGATATGACAAATACCCATCAAAGGATCTCCATACTGAGTTCATTTGGCTTACCATTTGAGGGTGCAGTTCAAACTGGCAGAGATAGGTGCCTACATGCACCTTCAGGCAGCTTATTATACTTCACCTGCTATCAAGAATCAGAGTGATTATTGTTGAGGCTCAACTAACATTCTTCATTTTATTAAGTCAAGAACTATAGTTTGTGTAGGTTGATTCTTCCTATCTCAATTAACTCAAGGTAGCAAATCTCTCACATACATAATATGAGGAATGTATTCCTAGACATTCTAGAATCTGTCAATTTTGTGGTCAATATTAACTATCATAGTTTATATACCTTGACTCAGAAAGCTCATATTACTACAGGCAGTGGACCTGATGGGGTTATCCAAATCTATTTGACAATTATTTGAGAGATATTGGGATTTACCCAAAAAAGCCTGATTCCAAGAGAGTCACACTATTGGGTTTAATATAGTCATTGAGCTTACTACTCATGACCTACAAGATGGAGTCCATAGTACTCACTCTTTCTTACTATATTACCTTGTGTTGGTGACAGCTAATCTCAGCAACCCTGTAGAAAATTAAAATTGGGTAGTTCAATTATTACATTCTTCACCTGGTGTGGAGTCATCATTCAAGGAGTGTATTCAGCTGGAAGTACAGCTGCTAAGGACATGTTTATTTCATGATTTCATATACAGTTCTCTTTCCCTTCTACTGCTGCTCAAGATTTGGAAAGTAATTGTAGCCATCCAGTCTTTGTCAATGAATAAAGATCTTTAATTCAGCCATCAGATTTTAAAGTTAGTAAATATAGTTAACTACTCATGAAGGGTGAGGTTATGAATCCTAAAGGAGAATCTTCTATGGCCAATTTTTAAAACCAGTATAAATTCTAACTGCATTCTAAATACTTATATATTTACACACAGATAAGTGTACTTCTCAGCCTTTGTCTAAAAGGCTTCCTTTTTGAAGTATACGTAAAACATCATAGAAACATACAACTGGTCAAAATGCAAAAATTAGTGAACTTGTGGTTCCCAGACTCAGTTGATATATACACTGTTATATACAAAATACTTATACCTAGGGTTTAGAGAACATCATGAACAAGGGAAGAGAAAGTTGATAAGACCCAGAACCAAAACATCTGCTGTGACATAGTGTCTTCTATAACTGACAGGAAAGCAACACACATGAGATCTCAACTACATGGCTACTTAAATAAGATTTTCACAATGTCAATGTGGATAGGAAATATCTCACAATGCCCTTCCACTAAGTGATGAGTGATGGGCTATTTATAGATAACAAGAGAAGGAGATTCAATAGTCTCCAAGGACAAGCCCCTGTTCTTAAATAATTCTAAGAATTTTTTCTTAAATGCATACACAAGTACAAATATGAAAAGTAATAAATGATTTAGTGAGTTACATGTATATTGTAATATGTGATATTGTATGTATTACAATGTCTATCACAGTAAAAATTTATTTAAAAGTCTAAAGTTCAAAGTCTCTTTTGAGATTCAAGCAATCTCTTAACCATAATCTCCTGTAAAATCAATATAAAAAAAGAGATCACATATTTCCAACCTATAATAGCATAGGATACTCATTACTGTACTAAAACATAAAGAAGTGAGCATAGTGAGGAAATAATGGACCAAAACAAGACAGGAAACCTGCTAGGCAAAGTCCAAACTCTACATTTCCAGGTCTGATGTCAAAATGCTTTTCTGACCTCCAACTACCTTCATCTTTCTTGACTGTAGCACAGGTCTTTCTCTTAGGTGGGTTCCACTACATGTTAGTAAGTTTCTTTGGCAGGTATCCAACATCTCTACCATCTCAAACAGCTTAGTTCACCAAGGCAATTAAGGCTTCATCTTCACAACTTCACACAATGGCCTCTTGAGGTCTCCATTTAGGGATACCCATGACATAAACATGGCCTCAGAAACTTTATTTAGTCACACAGATAAATTCCACAGTCCCTTTCTTTTATCCTTACTGCAAAAGCCATGTTTCTGAAGCTTCCAATTTTCTGATTCTTACTGCATCTGGAATATGGGCCACTCATTTAATTACATCTCTACCAACTTTCTGTTTTCTATGGTTTCTTTCACTGTCTAAATTGACTGTCCTGAAACTTAACCCATAGAACAGGCTAGGCTTGAACTCAGAGTTCTTTCAATTGTATCTTCACCAACTTTCTGTTTTTGATAGTTATCTTCACTGACTTAGCTTGGTTATTATGCAAAGAGCTCTGTAGAGCAGGCTGGTGTGGAACTCAGAGATTCTCCAGCCTTTCCCTCTAGAGGGCTGGAATTAAAGGCATACACCACCACACACAGTTCTAAACTTTTCTTTAATTCCTTTTGACAGAGTGGACATTTAGCTGGGTGGGATCTTGGCCTGAAGTACTACTCCCTTTTCTTCACTTCTTAATTTTTTAAATATACTTGAATACAGAGTTTAGCTCTACTTTCTGATATTCTGTTTTTTCCTCCAAATTTACATTTTGTAATTTACTCAGTTTGTTCCTTTTCATTAAAAGTTATAATCAGAGTTACAACAAATAACAGCAGAATAGCATCTATACTAGGCTCTTTTGAGATTTTCTGTGCCAACAGAACTAATCCAGAACTGTTTAATTTTGACTCAGGCAGTCTCTTTGGACAAGGACAAAAGGCAGTCACATTCTTCTCCAAGATATCACAAGAATGACTTTTAGGCCACAAATTAATATTATTTTTCCAAAAGCTCTTGAGCCAGCCTTCCCATCTCAAACCACAGTCAACACCACTGCCTTCCATGATCCCACTAGTGTAGCCATAAGCAATAAATAAAGCATTCTATTACTTCTCTAATTCACAGTCTCAAGATCCATATTACTATAAACAAAAACAGGGCTAATCCCATCACCTCTATAGTCCCCGTTACCACTATATTAATTATGCTTTCTATGATTGTGAAGAGACATCATGGCCATGACAACTCTTATAGAAGAAGCCATTTAGCAGTGGTGGCCCACTTGCATTTCAGAACTGTAGACCATTTTAGTCACGGCAAGAAGCAAAGCAGCATGTAGACAGACATTTTTCTAGAGAAGAATCTGAGAGTTCTTAACTCATAGGCAACAGGAATCGGTCTATCTTACTGGTCAAAATAGAAGCATATATGAGACCTCAAAGTCTGCCTACACAGTGAAATACTTCCTCCACAGCTCCTCCAATTAGAACACAACACATAATCGTGCCACTTCCATTGGGAGGCATTCTCTTTCAAAACACAAGGTTTTTCATATTTATATTCTTCTTACTTATGAGTTCTAAAACAGCAAAATGGAAGTCTGCATTTTCAAACACAGGAAACACCACTTGTTTGGAGAGAATATTATTTATAGATTATAAAGTTGAAAACTAATCAAGAGGAGCTTGGTAGAATGGGCTCAGAAGTTCATAGTTAATTAACTATGGGAAATGTTAGAGGTGATACAGTTATCAACAACATTGGATCTGGAAGTTGTCTGTGTTATCTAATTAAGTTTCCTTGTTGTCAGGAAGGACTGCCTTCTCCAAAACTTTACATGGCTTTTACTAATTTTCACAGACTCAATAAAGCCATTTGAAAGTCAGAGGGAAAGCATAAGGAGCCTTAAACGACTATTAAATGATTACAGGTCAAAAGGATCAGTTTTAGATACTGTACTATGTCACAGTGAAAATGCACATAGACCCCCAACAGATAATAATGGGGGAAGAAACATCTCTAGCTTGTGGCC
>JAQHUG010000311.1:707029-741427 GCA_028555095.1 Dicrostonyx torquatus
GGGGATGGGCGGGTGTCTTAGTCCCCTCTGGGGTCAGACACTTAGATGGCTGGGCTGGGACCCACTTACCCTCCAGGTTGGATGGCTGGATCAGAAGCCCTCTCCAAGGGCCTGCTGCAGTCAAAAGGGCAGGCTTCTCTGCTCCACAATTCCCTATGGCTTTGTATATGCCCCCTTTTCCCTCAAGGCCTCAGCAGGGGAACAGGCTGAGTTCCTTTTGGAAACTGAGCACTCCTACCACAAATGGGGATGGATGCTTGGATGTAAGGTGCCCTGTACTAAGCAGAAAAGTCAATAGGTGGAGGAAGCTCCCTTAATGGCCTGAAGGTTTGGGGGATGGGCAGGTTCCTTAGTCCCCTCTGGGAACAGACACCTAAGCAGCTGGGCTGGGACCCACTTACCCTTTGGGTCAGATGGTTGGATCAGAAGCCCTCTCCAAGGTCCTGCTGTCAAAAGGGTGGGCTTCTCTGCTCCAGAAAGCCCTGTGGCTTTGTACACGCCCCCTTTTCCATCAAGGCCTCAGCAGGGGAACAGGCTGAATTCCTTTTGGGAACCCAGGCCCCCCCCCGACAGAAATGGGGGAGGGGTGCTTAGATGTAAGCTTGGGTGTGCATAGCAGAAAATTCAATAGGTGCGAGAAGTTTCCTTAATGGTCAGAAGGTTTGGGGGATGGGCGGGAGTCCTTAGTCCCCTCTGGGGCCAGACAACTAGGCAGCTGGGCTGGGACCCACTTACCCTCCAGGTCAGTAGGCTGGATCAGAAGCCCTCTCTAAGGGCCTGCTGCAGTCAAAAAGGCATTACATTTTTTAAATGAACTACACAATCACAATACCTTAATCAAGATCAAAATATATATATATATATATGACAAAATTGACCTTAAATTTATATCAACAAACCAAGACTCACAGAAAAGCAAATTATTCATATCTATATCATCTCCCCCTTTAAATGTAAAAAAATAGCATTTTTAAAAAATATTTGGGAATATGGGCACAGTTATTTCTCTCTAAACTGCTGTCTGCTGTATGGGGGCGCTGTTAATTAGGTCTTTCATGGTATAACCTGTGTGGCAGGTACATCTCAGTTGGCAGCTGAGTGAAGTAATTTTCTGAAGGTGTTCACGGTGACCTTTCAGGAGGGCGTGGTCTTATCATACCAGATTGGTATAGGAGAAATCCAGAGGTTCTATCCTCTGTGAAAACAAAAAAAGAATATGTTTTTGGATGCATCATATCCTTAGACCCAAATTGTGAAGNATTTCACTTGTTTCTACTCTGACAATTGTATTCATTTGCTTTTTCCTTTTGCTATGCTTGTGATACAATGCTATTTTAACATATACATGTCTTGTTTTAAATTTAAATTTTATACCTTTTGCTTTATCATGTATATTTTGATATATGTTCATTTTCTCAAGTTTTTATGGTGATAAAAAAGGAAACTAGAGACTCGTAAAGACTGAGAAATTGCTTTTCCACCATTCATTGTCCTCAGGACTTTATCCATGAAAGCACTTTTAAATTCATACGTATACATGTGCATATATTTATGCATGTACGTTTACAAGTACACATACACAAACAAGTTCTTTTATTACTTCTTTTTTTTCATAATTATACTTAATACTACATATTTGTATATGTTTCTACATTGATAATTTTGATATTTTTAAGATTTCTGAGATAATAATATAATTCATTTTCTGCTTTATTTTCCTCTATTCAAATCTCTCATAATCACCTACTTGCTGTTTTTCATATCTACACCCTACTTTTGTTGTTACACATATATATGTGTGTATACACATACGTACACATACACACACAATTAAGCAAATGAGTAAAACTTACTTTGTCTAAATAATGTTACTTCTATGTACATTTCAGAAATGTCCATTTAGAATTTAATTAGCAATCAATGTATTCTTCCTTGATTTTCATACTACTCTGGTCAGAGAATTGATATTATTTTAATATTTCTCAATATGGTACAATTCACCCTTGTAAGACAGTACATCACTGTATATACATATATGATGCGAAACTAACTATGTATATCAGGCTAGTTTTAAACTCAAATTCATTTGTCTTTGCTTATTCAGTGTTGTGGTGAAAGACATGCATCACTGGACCCAGATAAGAGAGATTCTTTTGGCCTCACAAATGTTCTATTCAAGAAAGTATTCCATGTGGTCTTGAAAACAAAAGAGTTCTTAGTTGGATGTAGTATAAGACATGTGGAAATACATATGTACACACATATATGTGTACATTATGTCTTTGTAATTATATAAATATTACATAAATGTAAACACATATTAGAGACATTTAGTCTAGAATTATATTTTTGTTTAGCATTTCTTGTTAATCTTGTATTGGATGGCCTATTATTTTCACAAAGTACTGTCCTTATACTCCTTTGACTACTACCTTTGTATTATTCAATTAGGAGTTAGACTTTAATTTTTTTGATTAATTGAAACCTTTTTTTTCATTTTAAACTGACTGTCTTTGTTCAAGAGCAAATGTCTGGGTTTTGATGTACACACTCCATTGGCATCCCTTTGTATGTGCTGTCTCTTGTTTTTCAGCCTGTGAGTTAGTTGAGGGAAATTTCTTTCAGGAGGCAGTTTGCTGTATCTTCTTTTATAGTGCTATGTCACTCTTTCTTTTGACTACAGAACTGAAAAGGTTATATTTAGAGTAATTATTCACAGATAAGAACATCATGCTGAAATTTTGTGGTTTGCTTTATGATTATTTTGTCAGCCCTTTGATTTAGGAATTCATCTTTATGTTTACCTTCATAAAGTGTGTGTGTGTTTGTGTGTGTGTGTGTGTGTGTGTGTGTGTGTGTGTGTGGTGTATGCCATTGATTTTGTGGGTGTGCATGCACATCAGTAGTTATGAAAGGGCAGAAAATGACATTGAATGTATTTCATTGTTGCTCTCTGATTTCTGCTCTTAGGATCTGCCTGATTCCTTTCCTTACTCCTGTGGCTATAGCTAGGACTGCCAAGCATATTTCATGAATACTAAATGTTTGAACTCATGTCTTCCTGTGTGCACAGCAAGAAATCTTACACCAAGACAATTTCCCAGGCCTATTTTTTTCTTACTTTTTGCAGATATATGTAAATATACATGTGAAAATATATATAATTTACTCTTCTACCTTTTTGTGTAGTTCATATATTTAACTGTCCTGACAGTCCTACTTAAAATATGCAATTGAACCTTATTGAAAATTAACATCATCTGGAAGGAAAACTCTCCAGTGTAACCTCTCTTCCTTCATGATATTGATTTTGCCACATGCACTGTTATATGCTTCATATTAATTTATAGTAACTAAACTTATTTTAGTATTTTAATTTTTATGACAGAGGTAAAAATTCACTTATATTACTACACTTACAGTATTAGAATAGTCTGAATTTTATCACAAACTTTACATAACTGAATTTATACTTTATTATATTTTCACAGTGTGTTTCATTTTTAAAAAAGTGTCAAAGGATACTTCTTCACATAATTTCAAAACATGCTTGTATATAAACTTCCCAGCTTTCATTTTTCTGGGCAGGCATCTATACCTCTTCTCTTTATGAAAGCATGGGTAGACAGGGAGGTGTCATGTATGGAGTTTCTGCACTGGAGTCTGCCTCTAAAATTTGCTGTGTTAGTTAAAACATTACAGATAACCTTGCGGAACACTGACATGAATCAGTGACACATTAAGGAACAAGAACAAAGCATTTATGTTTGAATTAACTTGACAAATAGAGCACAACAATAAATTTTCTACTTCTCTTTTAGTATCTTCTGTTTGTGCTTTTTGGTTATTGGCCTGCCTCTAGCTTGTCTGTTGTGTGTGTCTGATCTGCCTGTTCTTCCTCTTCCTATGTCTGTCTGTTCCTAACAAAGGGCCTTCCTCTGTGTTTACTGGGCAACACAGAAAACATGACATGGGTAAGGGATTAGGGCTTCTTTACAGAAATTGTTAGGGAAGAAATTAATTTGCTGATTTCACCTGACCCAGAAGCATTTGTTACAACATATATTATCACCCTCTATCCAGATTGTTCCAACATTTATGGTAGATATTTGCTGGATAAGCTTCCTTTCAAGCTGTTGTGTGCTTTCAGCAATTAATCAGCAACGCACACACACACATACACAAATACATTAGTCTATGTAAGGAATGTTGGAAAGTTAGTTTATAGATCACATCTCTTTATATACGTTAGGCTGTAAAAACTGATGACATAGAAATCCAAAACATAGGAAAGTTTTTTTCACTGTTCTCTTAAGGGCAGGTTAGATTTGAATACGCCAAATACACAGTAAGATATCACACTATGTATAGTTTTAAATTATCTTAAGGGGTATTATTAGCTTTCTGTGATGTTTAATACAAGCTCAGTCTTTGGAGGAAGCTGACAACAGCAACTGATATTAAAATATATTATCACAATATAGCGAGTTGATCTTTCAGGTTTGGTACCTGATGTGCAAGTCCGTCAGACAAGGCAAGATGCCCAGGCTCATAGATTCTGATATGCCACCTAATAATGCCAAATAGCTGTGTTCTTGGGTTCGGGTACTATATTCGGGAGTGTCTGGTCCTTGTTTCCTTTTGTTGGGGATGAAGGGCTGGATCTGTGTAAAAGGTCAATCATGGTGTGAGGGTTCATTTATATAGACTTGATAATTTGAGTGATAGACATGAGTGTAAAATCTAGGTTTATAGGACTGACACTGAATATTGATTATGAGTACTAGATAGTGGGTTTGCTTACTGCACAGGTTCACTTGAGTTGGCATGGAGACAGCATCCATTGAACTTATCTTTATTGCTTGGCTGAAGATAAAATAAGCTTTGCTAAATGCTGCCTTCTAGTTTTATCTCTGGTTCCTGCATTCACTTCACTTTTCCCCCCATCAGATGTAGAAAACATAGAAGTATTTGTGCTCTCAAGTAAGTACTAGGGAACTCAGATATGTTAAACACACAGACCTTTCTGTTCAAAGGACAGCTGTGCGACCTGGTTTTTCACACAGAGCAGAGTCGGTAAAAAAAAAAAAAAATTGGTGACCTTTGTTTTATCTGTATGTGAAAGACCATATCAGATCCCTTCCCAAGCCCTTAAGATGTCACATGTGCTTTACAATGAGTTTCAATGTAGTCATTCCTTAATCATTATTGTGTACAAGGGAATGAGTTATTATCACCAGGAAACATTTTTCAAATTGTATTGTATTTAAGAAATTATGAAATAAACAGCTTGGTGTCAGACTCTTGAAGTCTGAACCAAAACCAGTTACTGAGTCCTGCTAAACTGGACTTCCTTCTTGCTTCTTTTGTATTATTAGTGTGCTTGCATTGGTGATTGCCAACACACCCACATTCAGACTCTACACAAATGTTGCTGCTCTGGACATCCAAAATTTTTATTTTGTATGACGTTGAAAATATGCAGTTATTGAATTCACACATAATTTGTAATATAATAAGCTGTGTTGTGGTATTGTTCTTAGGATAAACTTGATTTTCTTGTAGATCAGTTTACTTCTTTTGTGTCTTGTTTCAAGCCATCCCATAGCTGGTCTCCAATAATATTTACTCTTGGGTCAATTTAGACTTATATCAGAGATTAACTTTACACTAATTCTCTACAGAAAATCCAGGGTGTCTTTGTTATTTTAGTCTAAATGTTCAGAATTCACCTTGATTCATGCATCATGTATAGGTTTAATTTTGGAACATCTCTCTTACATGTAACTTGCTTGGCTTTTCAGTCAAACATTATCTTTGGTTGTGCTGTGGCGGAGTTTAGTAGAAGTAAATTAGGGCTGATTTTTGTTGGCATTAAGACAACTGACATTATCTAGATAGGATATTGCAAACCCAGAAGTCTTTGTTCAGCTAGATAAAGAAGGGACAGCTTTCTTATTGGTCAGAAATAATTCAAATATCTTGACTGTGAAATGTGTGTAGCAACCATTTGTCAAGAAACCATAAGTGTTTCTATGTACTCAGAGTGGTCCAAGATTTATAATCATAAAAAACCTTTAGACTTTTCTGCAACCATAAATAATTGTTTCTAGAAAGAAGTCTCATTTGCTTCAACTATGTGCTGTCTTTCTGGAGGACTCCAGTTTATCTTCCACTATCCATATCAGAGAGTTCACAAATGCATATAACTTTAGCTCCAGGAATCCACTTTTGGCTTCTGTGACCATTTGCATACACATGTAAAGCTACAATTACAGATGCACATATACATGCAAATAAATAATAAAATATATCTTTTGATTAATTATTCCTGTCAATATCCTAGGATCTTGGAAAAAATGCTTGAACACATACAAGAGTCCAAACCTAGGCCTTCAACTCCCACGTCTGCTGAGGAGACCCTGGACAGAGAATTCAATGGTCTTATACCCATATGTCAGCATACTATAGATTGTGGGGTAATTCTCTCCAACTGTTCAGTGTTTGTTAATTTATTGTTCAGATATAGTAGTACATCATTCTTTAATGAAATAGCAAATAGTAACCAGTAGTTGTTCTGGAGTGGGCCATAGAGAGTGTCACATTATGTAATATAGTTCATTTTCAAGTCAAACCTTCAAGGGGGCACAGGAAGATGAGTGAAGTCCACTCTGTGTGGGAAACTAGTTGTTTTACTTATGGTGTATAGAATGTGAGCTGATTTTACTAACATTAGCTCACTTTTTGACTCTTTGGTAGACAGAGCCAATAGGAATCCTCATCACTGTTTCAGTCTCCCTCCTAACTTTCAGTTCGGCCTTGGTAATGGTTCTTAGGTGAAAGCCAAAGGAGTTTTTTTTTGTTTCTTTTTGTTTCTTACCTAAATAGCTCATGTCAGAAAGCAATTAATACTAAAATGAGGCCTTGATACAATTTTAAATTTCAATACTATTAATCCTGAAAAACTCTAAACCAGGGATCCTCTAAACAATGTGAGAGAAAGATTTTCATAGTGTGAATGTGTCATAGAACTAAAGTCGGTTTTATTGGCTGTAGTAATCAATTTAGTAAGTTGTCCTAGAAAGTACCTAGTACCAAATCTAGTCAGTGACTTATGGTGCCAACTTTCATTTTTCTTTAGTAAACGGATTCAGCAAACAAAAGAGATTAGGATTACTTTTGTTCTTATTTCAGCATTATGAGAAGTTAAGACCCTGGCTTTATATGCTCAAGGAAATATTGGACCTTGTTTCCATTTGATTTGAATTTCAACATATTATAATTATTGTACAAAAATGGAGTCTGTTGGTAGATATGTGTTAAAGATTGTTGGGTTTTAACCATTTGCAATAACATATCCAAAATTTGAATCTAGAATATTAAGTTTTAATCTTTTTAATGAAAAAATGTGGATCTTGTAGTGATATATTTTGTTGTATTTTAATAAATGAAGCTTGCCTGAAGCTCAGGTTGCAATGCTAAATCATTAGATACTAGGGAGTGGTGGCATGGTGCAGGAGACTTGTCTGTAGTCTGTCAATCATGTTTTAAATAAATGCTGATTGGCCAGGTAGGAAGTATAGGCAGGTCAACCAGACAGGAAGTGGAGGCAGGGTGAGGAGAACGTCTGGAAAGCAGGAAGCTCCCTTGGCATTCCTGCACAGATCTCCAAGGAAGCAGCATGTGTCCCTGTCCCAGCTGAGAAAAGGTACCGGCCATGTGCCTGGCATGGATGGGAACAATGGGTTAATATAACTTATGGGAGCTAGTAAGAAGCCTGAGATAATGGGCCAATCAGTTAATAACCTAATGTAGACTCTGTGTGATTTTCTTTGGGGCTTGCCAGCTGCGGGATACTGGATAGGACAGTAACAAATGAGCAGGCCCCTCATGTTACAGTGGCACACACTTTTAATCTCAGGACTTAAAAAAACATATGTAGAGGAATCTCTGTGAGCTCAAGGCTACCATGGGCTACACAAAATAGATCCAGAAACAGATCCAGGTGGTGGGGGCTGACATCTTTAATACAAGTGTTTGGAAGCATACACCTTTAATCCCAATACTAGGGAAGTGGAGACAGCAGCAATATGGCTGGGTGGAGAGAGGAAAATAAAGAGGTAGAGACAGGAAACTCTTTGGAGTGTGGAATCTGAGGATTTGTGGCAAAAGTATCTTGTCTTTTTATTTTGAAGATTTGGTAGAGGTAAAAGGTCTCCCTAGTGGTTAGCTGCTTTGCTTTTCTGATCTTTAGCTTTAACCCCAATATTTGTCTCTGGGATTTTATTATTCGTGCTTTAAGCTGTAGATATATTGGATTTGTTCATTTTTTCACATATCATTTTTGGCTGTTTTTTTCTAAGTTAGTTAGTTTGCCTTAAAAACTTTTAATATGCTTCTGGCTAATACCTTTCCCCAAAGACTAGAGAAACACCTCAAGAATTGACAGCATGCACTGCTTTTGTAAAACACCCAAGTTTAGTTCTCATTACCCACAGTTAACAAACACCGGTAACTTCAGCTCTAAGAATAAATTTGACATGTCTGTCTTTTGAGGACATCTGAAATCAGGTACACATACATAAACACAGATGCACACACACTCCCAGACACACACACATACACACACACATACACACACACTCACTAATACATTATTTAAAAAACTCATTAACAATTTTGGAAAATTCTTACTATACAAATATTATCATGCACAGAAAATCTTCCATTCTCATAATATAAATACTGAATTATTTTGAAAATAACGAATATTTTATTTCACTATGTATTTGGATACTTGATTGTGCATCATGTCAATTTCTGTTCCCAGGAGAGTTTCTTCTCCATTCATCATCTGGTGCAATCCTTTCACAGATTAGTTTTTGGCAGATTTGGTGGGTGGTCACATCTGTTATTCTGTGTCTGACACTAAAGAACATTTTTATTGTGTTCACTCCTGAAAAATTTTATGCTTGGGTATAAAATTGTATGTTACAGCTATTTTCTTTTAGCAGTATAAAGATATTACTACATTCATTTTTGGCACCTATTGTTGAAAGTCACATGGCCTTTGTCATTTGAAAACTGCTTGACTATTAAACTGTCCTTTTTGTTAGCAATGTTCCTAAATGATTTCATCCTTAAAGTAAAATATTTTCATTATGCTATACCTATGTAGAGTTTTATTTATTCTGTTTATTACTTAAAGTGAATACTTTATTAGATATACCTACTTCTGTGCAACTGTGGGATCCACAAAACATGTTCAATCAAATGCAGAATTTTCTGTTTTATTAGTTTAAACTTTTGAATGAACACAGCTAATTTTCATTGTTCCTTTATAGCTCCCCTAAATTTTATTTTTCCACATGGTTATCTTAATCATTCTGCTTAGATAGTTTATTCTTACTCTTNCCCATTTATTTTTTATACATGTCTGTATTATTCTTCTATTCTCTCCTAAGCCTACACACATTTATCCAATACTGCGACCCATTTAGAGGTCTTTTATGTATGAATCTGTTTTTATTGTGTATCTATTACTGTCCAGGAGAAATTCTTCAAATGCTAAAGGCTTCTTAAAATCTTAAGCTGTGCTGTTACTATGGTACTTATGGTACTGCCTGTTTGCTCTGCACAGTCCAACATGGTGGAAGTCCATTCACCACCTCTGCAAGCCAGATACATTGCCCCAGTTTTAGGCACATAACTGGTCTATGTTGCCACCAAGGAAGCCATAACACGTTGCTTACAAACCCCATTCAAATGCTTGGTCTCCCAAAAGAGACAGAGGTTGCATTGGCAGTGCAGCCCAGAAAGCCAGTATTTTAAGATGGCACAACATTTTTTTCTGCTACAATTGAATCAGGAAAACCTCTCTTAAAGGAGCTGTGGCATGCCACCAGTAAACAGCAAGAAGCTGTGTTAAACTCTGTATTTTTGTGTCTAGAATTAAGCTCTCTCAGGTTTTTAAGAGGATTTTTGTTTCTCACGTTAGCACCAATAATAATAATTCCATTATGAAATATTCAGAATAAATATTCTTTACCAGAAAAGTTAGCTGAATGTACCAACACATCAAAGTAAGTTATACATATATTTATCTTTGGTATATGACAAAATAGACTCAACTGCTTTGTTTCTCAATTGTTTTACTAATTGGTTACTGTGAGATAGTCTTACCTAAATTGATTAAAATTATACAGCTGACATTTGAATACTGCTAGATAAATTAAATTACCTCCAAATAGCAGAAAAATGTTTTATAAAGGCAAGTTTTCCAAGGTGTCAGCTGGTTAATTTTCTTCTGTATAAAATAATAAAAAAAAGGTGATGGCTACCATCACAGGAAATAATTGTCAACATAAAGTAGTAGTAGGGCCATGATACCTGGACTATATTCTTGTTTTTTTCTGATTATATAATCTAATCAGTTGAAGTTTCTTGTGCTATTTTCTTCTTGCTGTGACAAAACAACTGGCAATTCAAATAAGCAAAAATGTTGTGATGTTGACTCAGTTGGAGGACACAGTGTGTCATGGTTGAAAGACAGGACAGTAGAAATGTAAGGCAGTTGTTAATTTTTCATTTTTACCTGGACATAGGGATGAATGCTGTTTCTTAGCTCAATTCTTTCATTTTTTTTCTCCATCCAGTACCCAAGACCTTGGGATAGTGCTGCCTATAATTAGGGAAAGTTTCCTCAATCGAATTGTTCACATAGACCTAACCAGATTATTTATTCCTCGAAATTGTAGATTCTGTTGAGAATTGTTGTTAACTGTCACACTTGTACACATGAACTCATATTTTCTTTTAAAATTTAATTCATTTTATAAAATAGATCGTATTTGTTTCCTCTGTAATACTGCTCGGGATTAATTAAGAGTTATAGTGGTTTCAATTAGAGACTGGAACACTAAACTGCATCTCTGTAAGTCATGTGAGCATTTTCTTTTTTGGAAAAAGTTGTTCTTTATTCTACTCAATTCTTTTAGGTGTGCAGTAAACAATATTATAATTAAAAATACATTTAATTTAAGCTTTAAATAATTTGTAGCTGAAAAAGTCTCGCACATTTTGGAGTTGTTAATAATTTCTTTGGTGTTGGGGGATCTTGCCTTGATATGTGAAGACTGCTCCTAGGTCAACATGATTGTGGCTGGAGATTGGAGTAACCATAGCTGTTTCTTGAAGTGAGACAGCAGGGGTATTAAATCACAGACGACTTTGCCTTTCACAGCATACTTCTCTATAGCACAATATGATTTTTGACATTTTGCAGCTTTTGAAATTCTCTCAATAGCAAACCAGTTCCCTTAGTGCTGGTTATTGCCTTTACCTTATCAAGTTATCTTGATGACTTAACCTTATCAAGTAACCTTATCTGAGTGTTCTCATTGCAATGTTCTTTCATCAATTCACACAGTGCCATCCATGACAATAAATTCCATTTCTATAAAGCACTTGCTTTGATGATTGTAAAGAAATAACTCTTTATCTGTTGAAGTTGGTCATGAGATTGAGGAAATTCACTCACTCACACTGCAGATCACATTTCTAATTCTTTTTTCTGTGCTTTCTGTCTATATCTGTTGTTACCTCTATCAGTGAAGACATGAATCCTTCAAATGACTTAAGAATGTTAGGATGAACTTATTTCAAACTCCTGTGGATAGGTAGATTTAAAACAGTTTTCACAACATACACCAGGATAATTACAGTATGTAAATAAAATTGAAGGCTATGTGGAAAAATTTAATCTCCTTGCTTTGCTGTAGGAATCCAGTGTAATGCATCTGCTATGGAAGGTGAACAAAAGGGCCTCTGAAGGTGGCTTGGTTGGTAAAATGTTTGGTATGCAAGCATAAGGAAGTGTGTTTGAATGTCCAACATGCTCGTGAAAGTCATGGTGAGGCTGTGGGCATTTATAATCCCAGTAATGGGAAGGCAGAGACAGAGAGGTTACCACCCTTCACAAGTCACTCAGCTTCGAGTCAAGTGGATGAATGTTACCAAAATTATAGTGGGAAGTGACATAGGGAGACATTCAGGACTAATATATAGTTTCTGCATACACATGCACATTTATGAGTATTCAAACCTATATAAACAAGCACACATACAAATATCAGCCTATGGAAATTAAGGCACTTTTTACTATTCTGTTCTAAAATGAAATAGCTTCATTTTACAGTTGTATTTTTCATTGCTTTTATTAGTGTATGTTTGTGTGTGTGTGTGTGTGTGTGTGTGTGTTTACTATGGTAGGTCAGATGACATCTTGTAAGAGTGTTCTTTCCTTCTACTATATGTATTCTAGGGGTTAATCGTAAGGCTTCAGGCTTAGTTGGAAGCACCTTTACCCACTAATTCATCTTGGAATCCCCAAATTAATTTTCCTTGAATTGCTGATCTTAGAATTACAATCCTCATGTAAATTTAAAAAAAGATTTATTTTTATGATGTTTTAAAGTTTTAAATGAAGCAAAAATTTGAATTACCTCATTTGAATGAAATTACTGGGCTCTATGGCTTTCAATAGAAAGCCTCACTAAACTCAATGTTTTGCTTAGAACACTAGGAGAATACAAAAGGAATTATATTTCTAACATATTAATGTACACATTCCCATATGTATAAACTACAAATTAAAAATAAAGATGTTTCTGTGGTTTTGGAAAAGCAATGGGTATTGATCATCTAATTCTCATGCTCCTGTGATTCTTGTCTCTTTGAATCTATGGTTGTACTTAAGGTTTAGCTACTTTTGGTCATAAAAATACTATTTTCATAAAACAGATAATTTCATTTTATATACATAGCCAATGAAGCATCACATAGCATCATATATTTCTTCAGAAGAAAAAAAAATTATTCTCTCTTGTATTATGCATCATGCTATAAGAAGAAGAAAAGGTAAAATTGGGAGCTTCTCTGGGTTGTTTAAGTCCATTCGGTAAGGGTATTGATTCATTTCGGAAATCAACATCTTTTTCTCTACATGTTCTCATGGATGGTTCAGATGTCTAATAAGTATTATATCTCAGTACATCTATAGGGTGCTTATAAATGGGTCTGGCACCCAAATAAGTAGAATTAGTACATTAAATCATGTAATTAGCAAATCAGCTCCTCAGAGTCCATGGAGGATGTACATTATTAGTATGTTAGTAAATGTCAAAAAAATGGCACATCAGGGAGATTTCATTCCTCATAGCTACTGGCTTAAGTCTCATGCTTTTAGTAGGTTAGCCCTTCCTCTGGTTTTCATGCCTTCAGTCTGAACTATAGATGTGGTACCTCATAGATTCTGTAAACACACAGATAGTTCATCATTATAAATCATATTGTGCATTAATACATTATGCTTACATGTATTTGACATTTAATAGTTAAACTCCTAAGAGAGGGGATTGTGATAACATGTTTATCTTGTGAAATATTGTGATGCACATTATATTGGTAATGTTCATCATGTTGTCATGTGTTTTTACTATATCTAAAGGCTCTAAAATAAAACAGACTTAAAATACATGAAAATTTTTATTTTTCACAGATATGGTATATTTGTTACATATTTATTACTATGTACACTCATATGTGTTTGGTAATGGCTAATCATATTTTTTGTGCTTAAATTGAGTTATTTTACTTGATGTTTTTTAGCTTATGTATTACTCTTGATTATATTATTATTGTTGTATGTTTTCTAGTCTGTTTTTCTCTTTGTGTGTGTATGGATGTGTGTGTGAGAGTTAAAGGTACATGCACAGCATTGAGATCATAGGAAAGTCACTGCTTCTGGAATGGAACACATGTTTTTGTGCTGGATCAACGTACTCTTTAACCTCTTAAAACATCCCCTGACCTCTGACTACCTGATTTTGATGTTGACACATTCATGGTTTATAAAAATGCTTAATAGTTAATAGATTTAAAAAACTATATTTTGAATTGACATTTAATTGAAATTATTTATGTCTGGATAGAAACAAACTTCATGCACAATTAAAATACTTAGATAAAATTTCAACTACATGTTTATTTGAAACCACTGAATACATTTTTAGATGTAAGAAAAATATATATCTCAGCTTTTATTAAGGAAAGGTTTGAGTTTTATAGGATACATATAGCAAAATTTACATGTGTGTGTGTTCATGTGTGTTCTTGTTTGTGGGTGTCTGTGTCTTCCCACATATTTCTTGCATGCAGGTGCCCATGAGAGCTGAAGGAGGGTCTCAGATAACCTGAAACAGGATTTACTGGTGTTTGGAAATGCTTCATATGGACATTGGAATAAGAATTTAAGCCTTCTTCAAGAGCAGCAAGTGCTCTTAAGTGCTTTTTATATTAATTAATTAGAAAATTTAGATGACAATATCTTCACTTCCTTTAAAATATATGCCATTACATGTTTAAATACACTAATTTGAGGAATAATATCTGGTGACAGCATATTTTCCATGTGCAATTTATTTTCATTTATAATTATTTTATACTTCATACAAGACATGTCTTTCTTAAGACCACAGGTTGAAGAAAAGAGTGTCAGGAATTTCCAGCACAGCTTTATGACTGCAGAATTTTATTTCTCTAGTTTTATTTTGATGTATTAAGTGGTAAATGACAAAAATATACTCAGCTAATCAATTATTCTCCTGTTTAGGTTTTATTGTCAACTTGATAAGAGTCCAGAGTCACAAGGAAGAGGACACTTCAAATGAAGAAATGCCCTTGATAGGCCTGTGAACATATTTAAGAGATTGTCTCTATTGATGTGAGAGGTCCCTGTCCACCATGACCTGCATCACCCATAGTCAGGTGAATATGAACATCATAAGAAAACAAGCTGAGCATGGCCAGGAATCATCACTTCTCTGTACTTTGTATTTTGAGCTTATTGCCTGAGTTCCCTCCATGATGAACTGTGACCTGGAAGTATAAGAGGGAATAAATCCTTGCCTCCCTTAAGTTACTTTTGGTCAGAGTGTTTTATCACACAGAGTTGAAACTAGAACACTTTCATAACTTACAAAGCATACTATAAGTCAAACTAAAAACAGATGATAAGTTTGGGAAAAAACATTTGCAGTACAAAATAGTGGAGTGTATTCCTTCATTAGTTTTAGAGTTCATTCATGATTATAACACATATTAAACATATACACTTCTTACTTCCATTCCCTTTAAACCTTTTTTGGATCCCTTTTAAATATCTCCCAAAATTCAAATTAATGTTCCATTAAGATGATATTCATATTCTTTTATATATACATATATATGCATATATATATGAATATAAACTCAAATAGCATTTCCCATATGTACATAAATATAGGGCTGATTACTGGATCACTACCAACCTAGCAGGAATCATGTATATAAAGAAAAATGGCTCTAATAATTAATATGTTGACTGCCTATAGTGCCTCAACTAGAAGTAAGGCCTTATGAATCTTCCCCAACATATGCTGGATGTTGTTGTGTTGACTGGCTGGATCTTGTACAAGTGTTCTCAAGTCAACGACAGCTGTTGAGAATTATTGTGTGAAACATCACTGCCATTTCCAGCATTTCTCTTTTTTTGGGGGGAGGGGGTGTAGTAATAGGTGTGGGCTGTTGTTCCCAGCACCTGAGAGGAGTGTGGCCGTTTGTTCCCAACACCTGGCTCTTGGCTGTAGCACAGCTAGCTTATACCCGAAATGATTACACACAAACTGTATTCATTTAAATACTACCTGGCCCATTAGTTTTAACCTCTTATACATATTAGTCTAACCCATATTTGTAATCGGTGTATCACCATGTGTTGTGGCTTACCGGCATGAGTCTAATCTACATCCATCTTGGGCTGGAGAATCATGGTCTCTCTGCAGTGCCTTCTTTCTCACCGCCTTCTGTTCTGTCTACTCTGCCCACCTAAGGACTGTGTCCTATTTTACAGGCCAGGCAGTCTTCTTTATTAACCAATGAAAGCAATGAAATACAGAAGAACACTCCTACACCAGGAGGGGAGTTATCGAGACAGGGTTTTTCTATAGTTTTGGAGCCTGTCTTGGAACTAGCTTTTGTAGATCAGGCTGGCCTTGAAGTTACAGAGATCTGCCTACTTCTGTGTTCTGAGTGCTGGAATTAAAGGAGTATGCCAACATCAATTGGCAACATTCCTCTTGGTCTTCTGAATTTTCTTCCCCTTTCCATGATGCTTCCTAAGCACTGAGGGAGGTAATGTGATACATATGTTCTACTGGGAAATGAGCTCTCCCAGGTGCTTATTCTCTACACCTTGAATTGTGAGCCTTCATGTGTACCATAAACTATTGCAGATAAATTCTCTGAGAAATGTTGAGAATCACACTATTCCACTGGTGTAGCGATATGCAAAGGCAGTTGCATACTATATCAAAGTACCAAAAGGTAAAGTATATTTTATTGTGGGAACTATGATATAGCCATAAGTTCTTAGCAAAGTACTTTAAAACTGGCTTATACCCTGTGATGTAAATTCTCAATTAACACAGAGAAAGTTGAAACATAATCTTTAAGAAAAAAATGACTGAGTTTGAATATGAAAATGATACGATGTGAAAGATAATATATTACACATTATTACCATTTATTATAAGAGATTAAGAATAAGTGCTTTCAAATAGTAACTCAGAAATACCATTCATTTTGCAAGAAATGATGGAACATTTGTATATAAATTCAAATTGGTTGTGACTGCATGCCCAAATGCACAAGATAAAGCCAGCTTAAGTCCCAGCATAAATGTGGGTGGGCTAATGAAGTACCACCCTCAGATGAGGAGGTATTGACCACTAACAGCTTATGGGAAAGGAGATTATACTTTCTTCAGGGATGCAGCTGCTAAAATTTATTTATACTCCAATAAATGGTCATACCCCCTGCACATGCAGACAACACCTACAGTATTAGGGAGATTTTATGGTTTATGATTTATATGGGGCATATGAATCTGGGGAAAGATACATAGTGAAGAATTAGGGGAAGAATTGGAGGAGCAGAAGGGAGTAGGTTTGATTAAAGCACATTATATGCAGATATGAAATACTCTAGCAGTAATGAAAAGCAATCTCATTCTGAAGAAGCTGTACTTACAAAGAGAATTTGGAAATGATAAATGATGATATTTTTAAATATACAGCAGCTGGTGTAACTGAGAACACTTTTATAAAGGGAGCTGGTGAATAAGGAGAGGTTATATTGAGATGTGACCAGAAAAGGCCTGCACAGGATAAACAGCGTAGGAAGTTATGATGTGATCATTGGACTAACAGCCAACCTCAGCTTTAATGTACCTATTTGGGTTAACTGCGAAAGTGCTTGTCTTTGCCTTTTGTATAAATCATCTATTTTATTCTATAGAAAGATTAGACTCATGCTGCTTAAGTTATAGTGGTCTAACACAAGGGAATAGATACAGCACTGCCCAAGATTGAATAAAATTATATATGGTCCCATGGTTATATTATAAGATGATCATATTTCAATTGACCAAATTATTTCAGTAAAAGCGTTGGGCCGCCTTGAATATTCTATTCTTCTGACTAGTGGAATCTCTAAGTTCTGATCTTCTACTATATCCACATGAAGTTTCCTCAGTTTGTCACTTCTCTAGCTTCACTTTGTTACCATGACAGCACTCAAACCCAGAGCAGCTAGTGGAAGAAGCATTATATCTATCTTACAACTCCCATGGTATATTTCATAGAGAGGGAAGACATGTGAGAAAATTAAGACAGGAATTTGAAGAAAGGATTTCTTCCTGTTCCAGGCAGCATCACTTCTAACTGGGGAATTATCAAGAACAAAGAACTATAAAGTATACTGCTTGCTGTCTTATAGACTCTGGCTGGACTACCTTTCTTATACAACCCAAGATCACCTGTCTATGGATGTACTCAACCATAGGCTAGGACTTCACATATCAAGTAATAGGACAATTTCTCACAGACATTCCAACATGCTAATCCTATCTAGACAATTTTGAGATCAAAACTTTTCTCACATAGCTCTAAGTCACCTTAAAAGGTTGTTAAAGCTAAATTGGACATATGCTGTATGAAATTCATTGTCTTGTTCAAAATCCTTATATATCCTCTTTGCTTCCTTTCTTTCTTCTCTATCTCTCACGAAGGAATTTTGATTTGAGGTCAGTTGCACATGCTTACTCTAAAGCTGTAGTTGAAAGCATTAGGAAGCTTTTGCGGAGTCTGATTTATTCCATCCTTGGAATTTTATGATAAATTGAAGAATGTACTTTTTCCCTTTGCCCTGATGTTGAAATTTTCTTTTCAATTTTACCTGCTGCCCATCTCACTGGCTATTCCTGATAACCTGTCAAGATGGTCATGTATCTAGTAATGAAAAGAAGGGGAAAACTAGTAAAGCTAACTATTTCATAATGAGAAATGCAGCTGTCAAATATTTCTGAATCTTTTACTCAGAGACACTGCTACATGAAAAGTTTAAAAGCAGTATGAGGGTGAGCTTACTATTCTAATAAAAAGAAAAAATTCTAAATCTAACAAGCGTATATTCCAGGCAGCCCAGTTTTCCTTCTTGACATTATTTGGAAATTAAAATTAGAACTTAAGACAGGAATTTGAAGTGGTGAAAATTTCACAATAAAAGAAAATGTAGCTTGAATTTTAAGCGGCATTTCTTAAGAGTAATGTAGGATTTAAAGCACAATGGTCTACTTCAAGTCTAGTTACAATTTTTACTTTACGTTCATGCACTTGCTTCTCTGAATCATTATGTATGTACATCATCATCCTTTACCTGTATAGAAAGAAATGAGGTTGCACGAGGTAGGCATTGTGTTGGTGAATAAAGGCAAAATTATCAGGTCAGAATTGCAACACAGAAAAATGAAGAGGGTAGAGAGATGACGTATATAATAATCTTCCCAAAGGATCACTGATTGGCAGATCATGAATTCAGGTGGAGATTGAGAAACACTACGTCAATCTATAAAATAGTGAATTATGCTTTTTGAATCTGTCCTCTGAAAACAGGCTTTGGTGTCTTAGTTTTCAAATATGAAAGTATTGACACACTTTTGGTGTTTAAAGTAACTTAAATATGACAATGCTGATTAAAAGCGGTGTGGCCAGTTGCTGCAGCCCATCTTTTTCATTTTATCCAGATTCATGGAGCCATTAGTTCAGGCACAGAGGGAGTAGGTCTATGAAATTCTCGAAATAGCTGGATTTAGTTAGATAATACACACAGCCTGGGTTAGTTTGCAAACAGATGGAACAATTAATCCAAAGACTTTGTTGTAATATCACTGAAGGACAGAGATGAAAAATCACAGGACAGGATTGTGAGACTAGAGAATTTGGGAGTTGTTGGTTCTATACACATTTGTCTATAGTATTCTAATATTTGTATTATGATATAATAATAGTTATGAAGCATACTGTCTCAGTTTCTTTCGGAAACACCCACTGATACATGTCTGTAAGTTATATAAGGAAAAGAGACAGTAGAAGCTGCATCCATTGATCCATTCCAGCACTGAAATATCAGAGATGCTATTGATTTCCCCTCTAATTTTATACTTATTAAATGTCATAAATTAAAACAGAATCTCAAGTAAGCAGCATGATCACTTCTGATTTCTTCACTTAAAACTTGTACAAATGATTCATTTAAGAAACAAGTTCTGACTCCATAAGAGAGTTATGAGCCAGTAAGTCATTTGAGTACATTGAATCCTTTATGTTTAGTTTAGCAATGATACTACCTTTCACAACAAAATCTGGACGAAATGGTGAACCATACTTTAGAAATATTTTATTTCATCAAAGACTACACTTTACTGCAGACATTCACTAGATTTGATGCACATGCAGTACAGTCATCAAACTTTCTGTAGATAATATCAGAATTCTTGGAGTAAATAAAAAAATGGTTCTACTGTATATAGATTTTGGTTAATGCAGTTTAATGTTATTACTAATTCATTGCAAAATTTCTACTGATAAACTAAGACGGAGGCTTAGTGAAAATTTTTATGTTATTGTTGCTAGCTTTCATTAGTACTAAAGAGAGTCACTGTGCTCCAGGGTAAAGACAAGAACAACCATGTGTGTCCTTGATCCATGTGAGAGACAGATGAGTCTAATCCCATAATCCATACTTTAATTCTCAATAGGAGAAGATGTGTCTCTCCTCACATTCACTTGCCCTGTCAATAACTGCAGCTTCGAAAGCAGCTGCTTAGAATACAGACCTTTCTTAAGTTTCTAATGACTGAAATGGATTGGAGCCAACAAAGCTAATCTGATTTGTAAAAATAATTGAGGTCAGTATGTTCAGAGTAGAGAGTGGAGACTTACTATTAACGACAAATGAAATTATAATCTTCTCCATCTGAATGACAAGCTCAGAATAAGTCAGCAAAACTCAAATAAAATTTGGACTGTATAGTTTTAAGAATAAAAAGAGGAAATGCTTGCATTATAATGTCTCGCTGACATTTCATGGTAGGCTTAGCAGAAGGAAAAACATCATTATACCATAAAATAACCTATCATACCACAATTACTTCTCAGTGAATATAATTAAAATCTTAATAGTCTAATTGCATAAGACTATGATACGTACAAAATAAATAACTGTGTTTCTTAGCAAAATAACACCAAAACATCCTTGGACAACATTTGAACTGTCATGATGACAGTGGGTAAGTAAAGTGACAACAGTTGAGATACAATGTACGTCAGAAGGGGAACACATAACTATTAAAATATTTAATAAAATCCAGGCTCCTGCTTTTAAACACATGTCATCAAATCAGTAAGAGCCCAAGACTCTACTTATTCATTTCTCTATTCAATATATTTAATGGATATTTCACTGTGTTGACCATGATTGATGGCATGATATAGGCAAAGGTGTCTTTATTGATAAATATGAATAAATAAACATGGTGCTAGAAAAATACTCACTGTTTTTATAGTATGATTAACAACTCAGTATAGGTTTTTAAAGTTTACTGATTACCTTCCATGTATTCACATCTGTTGAAATGTCACACTGTAAGAACTGTGACTTTCAAGACTTTCTTTCAGAACATTGTAGCTTTTCCATACTTCCCTCTACCCCTCTTCCACAGCACGTATTATCCGGTTCCTTGGTGTACATAGGTTTGCTTTGCCTAACTTTACATCAGTGTAATCAAAGTAAACTTGAGACTGACTTTCTTCATATAACCTCATTATTTTTAGTTACTACTGAAAAATATTCCACTGTAATTCAGACATCAGAATTTGTTCTTTTGTTCAACTCTTGATTGTTATTTGGATGTTTTAGATTTGCAGGGTTATAAAGATGAAATGGATACCTTGTATCTAACTGTAGTTTCATTCTTTTAAATAAATGTTTGTGAATGGAATGACTAGATAACATTTTGTCTTACATTGTATAAACTAAGCTAGTGCTAACTGAAGAGACTGGGTCATTTTAGATTTGTATTAGAAATTCACTGCATGCCCAAATTCCCCATCTCTTCTCAATATCTCATGGATTCAAAATTTTAAGTATTTCAAATTTCAAAAGAATGATTTAAAATTTATATTTCCCTACTGCCATTGTTTATTGGATGATTATTTGGCATTTGAATGCCACCTTTTCTGAAGAATTTCTTCAAAATATCCTCAAAGTCTTAACATTAGAGGTCTAGTTTTCTCATAGTTTCAAGAATTTATGAGATTCTCAAGATATGTCCCTTTATGGAATGTTTCCTGAAAATATTTTATGCTGCTCCTGACTTATTTCTCTGCCTTTTTAATGGTGTCACTTGAAGAAGGATTGTATTATATCTCATGAAGTAACTTTTATTTTTTTTTAAAAAGAAATAACTTTTTGACACATTCATCGAAATGTTTGATATAAGGTCAGGATTTTATCTTTTATTTTCACTGGAAGGTTGATACTTTTAAGTTAGCATTTACTTATGATTTAGTAAGATAAACTTTCACTTGATATAGCAATATATGGAATTTCACATGGTGCTACTTTGACGTCACCTTGACTTTTAAAGAACAAGCTTTCAGTTTTTCCTGCATGTTCAATAACACATTTATAGTTTGTTCACTGAAATGCTTCTGTCTATTTATATGTGTGAATGTGCCCGCCTCCTATACACACAGATTGACAGAAAGATAGATGTGATACTTTATAAGCTGTTAAAATATTGTTTGACCTTAGTTCCTAAAGCCTGTTGTTTTGGATTACTGTATCATTAGAATGAGTCTTTAGGCAATATCAATCTTCCACATGTGTTCTTGCTTCTAAATGCCTATTTCGTATCTCTATACATCCTTTCCCATCAATTCAATTTGCACACAAGACCTGTGGATCTTATTCAAAGCTCTATTGACTCTATAGCTTAATAAAGGAAAAGCTATTATTAATGTCGAGTCTTTTAATCAAGGTTCAAATCATATGTCGCCATTACTTTCTCTGCCTTAATTGTTCTCAGCAATGTTTTACAGTTTTCCACTTATAGGACTTCAGTATATTTATCAGAATTCCTCTTAAGGAACCTCCTTTTGGTATTATTATAAATTGCACATTGTAATGAATAGAAATATAATTGCATTAGTGTATTGATCTATTTTCCGTGAGTCACTGAACTAACTTATTAATTCCAGTAAATGTCTAGGTTGATTAGATTGAATGTATCTATTAGTTTTCCTCATCTTAAATGAGAACATTTTTTTTTACAAATATAATAAATGCATCTTTAATTCACCTTAAAACTTCACTCTTGAGACCAGCAAGAAAACCCAGCAGATTAAGACACTTTGCCCGAAGACTGAGGACCTGAGTTTGATAGGCAGGGCCTATATGGTAGAAGGAATGACCTTATTTCCATAGTTTTGCTTAGACGCCAATATACATGTACAGGTATTCATGGCTTTCATGGAAACTTGCACACACACACACACACACACACACACACACAAATACATGTAAGCAACAAGAAAATCAGCCAACCAACTAAATTCCTTTGAAAAACCATACCAAAATATAACTGGAGGTGAAAGAAAAGATCCTCACTTCTTTGTTTTATAGAAAAAATGTTGCATAAGTTCAACACTAAATATATAAACCATAAAAGACTTATGAGATAAAAGAAATGTGAATGAGTCTTGAAGTTTCTGAGACTTTTTGAAAAGAGCAATAGTTATTGGTCTTTATAATATATTCTATTTTCTATTTATTTTCTCATGTATTGCTTGCTAGCATGACAAATCACCTGATAAAAAATTGGATATATGAAAGCTTGAGATAATTTCAAATAAAATATGATATAGGAGGTCCTTTTGTATTTGTGTTGCTTTCATTGTTTACATAAAGAAACTGCCTTGGCCTTTTGATAGGGCAGCACTTAGATAGACGGGGAGAAAAGAAGTGAATTCTGGGAGAAAAAGAGAGGAAGAGAGAGAGCCACCATAAAGCTGCCAGGTCAGACATGCTAAATCTTTCTTGGTAAGCCTTGACCTCGTGGTGATGCACAGATTTATTAGAATTGGGTTAAATCAAGACTTAAGATTTAGCCAATAAGAGGTAGACAAAATGGGCTAGGCAGTGATTTAATTAATACAATTTCTGTGTGGTTATTTTGGGGGTTAAGCTAGATGGGCACTAGGATGCTGCCCGCTCCGTTCCTCTTACTACAGAAATAGGTCTTTTATGGTAAGAAAAATTATTTCTCTTCCTTTGCATTCTTGTTGAATATTTCTTTCCTGTGATTGTTATCTTTAATTGTCAAGTTGGCACTATTTTGTAACAGTAAGCCAGAGAGTCTCAGTGACTCTCTTGGGTAGGCATGTCTTGGAGAGAATGCCTTATGTTAATAAAAGTAGCTTGACCCAAGACCCAATCCACACTGGGTAGCACCATTGTCTACATGTGGGGTTCTGAAATATATAAAAATGGAATGAACACACTTAACACAATCAATAGTAAGCATTACATCTTTTTACATTTTCTTTTGTTTTTAACCGTGAATGTGATGTGATTAACTGTTTGAAGTGCTTGCTTTGGCTTCACCACAGTGGTGTACTCTAACATGGAATATAGACTAACAAGTTCTTCTGACATGCAAATTTTCTTTTTGCCAGTTCTTTTTATCAAAGTATCAGAAATGATCTTAGGGCATTGCCATTATATAGATTAGACTATCACAATTACAAAGGTTAATTAATTTGCCAGAAAATACAGAGATCACAAATGGAGATAAACTGTCATTTTAATCTAAAAATAATTTTATTAGAGAGTATGCATTTTAATAATTATCTTTTCTCCATGGAAGACAGGTGACAATAACACAAGGAGATTATAAGGATCTTGATGAGGAAAAGGGCTATTGAAGCAACTGATAACAGTAATGCTTCTGAAAGAATAATTAAGCAGAATAATATTTCATTTGAGCAAAGGTGAATTAGAGGTAAAGAAATAAATTAAACTCTAATCAAGGTCACTAGTGAGCAATGCAAGGTCAAAACCACCAAACGAACCACCAGATGTAATGAGAAATTCAAATATAAACGTTATAATAAAGTAGCTTCAGTTTTTCATTTGTAAAATTTCATGTGGTTGAAAAACTTGAGTGGTTTATCCTACTCTTCAGTACATAAAATAAACTACCTATTGAATAAAAAGTAGGAAAGTGAAGCTGGTATTCATCATTTATTATATTACTTTTACACAGAATTGATCTACCATCATGGACATTTGCTTTTTCTATGCAACAGTAATCTCTTCATTCCACTATAATGATCTATTGAATGCTTGAATGATTTAATAATGTAAAAAACAGTTATGCTTGGAGATAATAATTGGACTACTACATTGAACTGCATAGTCAGAACCAGCTGTCACACAGAGTTTATATTAGAAATGTCTTGCTTTTAAAATTGTGATTGCGGGGCTAGTATGTGAAGTTCATAATACTTTTGTCTATGAGTTGTTATTATTACTAGAACTCTGATAGCCCTATGGAATATGATTCAAAGGGATTGAGCATGCTCTCATAGATTCTAACACCCTCACTCTCCAGAGCAGGTTGTCAGCTGTCTGTCTCTCAGTTCCTGTTTAACTAATAATAATTTGTAAGAAGAAAGAGGATTAGTCTATGTTCCATGTTCTATTTGGACATAAGCCCTTTTCCCATCTAGATTTCTCTTCCAGTGTCATAGTATTATTTAATTGTGAATCAAAAAACAGCATAACAGGGCAGGAGGCCAAAGGAAAGTGTGGTTATTACTTGCCTTCCATGTAAGAGGCTGTATTTTAATTTTGCATGTGCTCATCACATTATGCAGAGGAGTCAGAGTTTTTAAGGTCAAAGATATATGTAGAGATGAAAAGATTATGGTTAAATGGAGAGATAAAGAACCAAAAGACATATTTCTACAGTAAAAAATAAAAAGCCCTAATGCAGGAAGGATAAATATGTTAGTTAATTTTTAATTTAAAATGCTATATTATGTCCTAAATGAGTTTTTATTCGTAAAATGTTCTCTAAAGAGAAACAGAGATTAACTAGCATAAATACGGAAGTGAGACAGAAAGCTGATTAAATGTAGATAAAGATGCATATGTAAAGGGTTGGGAAGGGAAGAAAATCTAGTAAATCATATTTTTCAAAAATAACATGTCTTTCATTTAACAAAAGCATTTATTCATAACTGATCTAAAATTTAAATTAAAGAACTAAAATTTAAATTAAAGAACTCTTAAAAAATGGAAAACATTGAGAAATCCTAGGACCCATAATAGGTTAATATTCAAGTATATCAGAAAATCTGCAACACAGCAGCAAAGCAACAATACTAGTAATAAAGATACTAATAACAGCATAGCTGAAATATGTTGAAAGGGTTCCAATTTATATTTCTTCCACAGAAGATACATAAATATACTACAAGTTTACAGAGGGTTTCTAAATGACTAGTTTAAAAAGAAACACAGAGTCACTTTGATGCATCAGAGTTTTGGGTTGCTTTGATTAAAAACTAAATGGTGAGATGCATTGGTGTAATAGATAATAAATTGAAATCATGGACACCATTGGTGAGAATTCCGAAAGGCACATGTGGCAATATATTTGTTATAGTCAAGTTTCTCTATGAGACAGGACAGAAAGGAATAAAAGCTCTGGAGGTATCTGTATGTACCCTCTCCCCCCCCCATCTCACTCATGTGTGTATGTGTATGTTTGTGTGTGGGTGGGTGTGTGTTTGAGTGTGTAAGCTAGAGTTGAGACTTAAAAATATTATCATCAGCTTTATGTCAGCGGGACAATCAGAAAGATTGGCAGAGAAGTTCAATATTAATCTAAATGTTGAAGTATCATCTCAGGAAGTAGTGGAAGTCCATGTTCAAAGGCCTATGAATAAGGCAGATATAGAAAATATAGATGATTAAGAGACAGTAAATCTTCCAGGTCAAATACCTAAAATTTTTTCTTTCTTCAATTTGTTTTTCCATTTGGCCATCTGCAAGTTTGGACAAGGTCACCATCATTACTAAGAATGATCTTTATTGACCTGTTCAGAAGTTAATCTCTTCTAGCTCTGCCAACTCAGACACAGCTGTGATCATCTATATGCATGATTTCTTAGCTTAAATTGTTACATAACATTAAAAATTGTAAAAAGAATTTATAATCATAATGTTGAATTTATTCCCTAGTTAGAGTAGAAAATCCTGTATTATGTGACAATATTGGTTAACCTTGATAGTCATTTGAAAAAATAAAGCCAATCTAGAATAATAAGTATGTATCCACTTATATTAACTAAATAAAAATAGACAAACATAATCAACAAATATATCTGTGATATGATGGATGGACAAAGGAACAGAATTATGGAAAATTAATAAATAACCCAAAATTTGCAGAATTTGTAAGATTCTAAGTCTTTTTATGTACCATTTTAGCTTGTGATAGAAATGGTTTATTGTAGAAATTGGATGTGTGTTCATTAATTGAAGCAGATTATAATCAAAATACCTTTCTAGAAATAATTACTAAGTGCTGAGGAGATGGCTCAACAGGTAACAAATGGGACATAACTTTAGTCTTCAGAACTCACATAAAAGTTTGTTTTTATACAGATTCTTGTTATCTCATCACTACAAAAAAAAGAAAACAGTATCTATGAGGCCTACTAATCAGCCAGTCTGGGTGGATTTTGAAAGAACCTGTAATCCTCCTCAAAAAGTAGTGTGGAAAAAAGTTGGAAAAATGTATCTAACATCAACATGTATGATACACATGAATGAACACCATCACACCACACACACACACACACAACCACACAGATACATACACACTAAATCACATATTCCTAATTATAGGATAAAATATTAACCCAAATTGCATATCAAATGTATTAGGAAGATTTTACATAAGAGCTCAGCCAATGTGAAGTTAACTGATAGTGAAAGAGAAGAAAGGAGTACAAAGAGGGTAAAAATACCAGAGGCCTGGTATTTTGTCTGAAATGGTAGTAAGAAAACTTGAATTTGCTTTCTTCAGAGAGTAATATACTATGGAAATATTTCTTCACTAAAAACATTAGTAAACAAAACTTTCAGGGGAAAATATAAAATAATTGCAAAAGGGGGAAGTCAAACATGGTGCTATTAAGATAGAAAAAAAAGTAATTTTGAAGTGACAACTAAATGCACACTGGAAAGGAAAAGTAAGTTTCCTTCACAGTTCTAATTCTGGTAACTCCTATTGTACTCCTTGGCTTCCAGTTCTTCCTTCCTGGCTGCATCATTCATATTCTAGACCTGCTTATCCCCAATGTCCATGAACTCGTTGATGCATACTTTACAATTTGTCCAGAGTTGATACTGGTGTAAGAAGTCCTGCCTTTGTGTTGCTTTCATTGGTTAATAAAGAAACTGCTTTGCCCCCTTGATAAGGCAAAACTTAGACAGGTGGGAAAAATTAAATGGGATGCTGGGAGGAATAAGGCAGAATGAGAGAGACACCATGGACCCTCCACTGGAGATAGATGTGGTGAGACTTTGCTGGTAGGCCACAACCTTGTGGTGATATACAGATTAATAGACATGGGTTAAACTGAGTTGTCTGAGTTAGCCAATAAAAAGTTAGAACTAATGGGACAAGCAGTGTTTTAATTAATACGGTTTCTATGTGATTATTTCAGGGATAACCTAGCAAGGCAGCCAGGACAGAAATGGGATGAACAAGCGGGCTCTCTCCTTTCACCATCCTATTGTACTCCTTTCTTCCACGTCTTTCCTCCTGGATGTATCTTTCCTATTCCAGACCTGCTTTTTATCCCCAACATCCATCAACTCATTGATGCATCCTTTCCTGTTTGTCCAGAGTTGATACGTAGTTCACCATCTTCATTTTTACTCTGCCTCTAAGTTAATTTAGATGACTATAAATATTTTGGTTCCCTTTCTCCCCTGTAAGCAATCAGGCATTTATGTTCCTCTTCACTATTTTCAGTGTAGTTAGTTTTCCCCTAAGCCAGTAATTAGTAGTCTTTAAAAGAACAATCAGATGCCATCGCTTCACTTTCTCCTTCCCAATTTTAGTGACTTTTCATTCTATTTTCATTGTGCTCTTTGTACAAATTTGTACAGTCCCCATAGTCTAAAGTTATCATCTTATCTATATTGTGTTTTAAAAGTAAAAATCAGAAACAAGTCAACTGAAGTTATTCTAATAAAAACTCCAGCAATAAAAATTAGATATCCATTTGATTGTTTTTAATAAGTAATAGATATTAAAATAAAATAAACCCAATAAAAGATTGTGTCCCAGATAAAATCTCACTAAGAAGATGAACAAATAATAAGACAAACAGAAATAATTACAGTTAAAGATAGTGACTTTTCTAGAGCAGATTATCAAGAATATTTAACACAAATCAGTTATAAGAAGCAGTAAGTTGTTTTGAAAAGGAAAGGAGTGAAAGATTTTGACAGTTTATGATATTTAGCATTAGTAGAGAAAAGTACATAAAATTCAAAAGTCTTTATAAAAGAAGTAATGTTATAGTCCAGGCTGGCTGAAAATATGCAAGGCTTTCCTGGTGACACTCAGCCCTGGTGGGTGAAAGACACTGACAGGCCAGCTCGAGTCCTCACAGTACAGACTGGCTGAACATGTGTGGCACTGGGCAGGTAGATGCTATTATGATGAGCAGCTATATGGTGGAAAAATGAGAGAGAAAGAGAAGAACAGTTCATGTGCTATGGAAGAGGCAGAATTGAAGAAGTGTAGGCAGAAAAGAACAGTTTGGTGTAGATGGTTTGCTGATTATCCAGGGTCAAGGTGATGTCTGGACCCAGGGTGCTCCAATGGCCATGTCTAAGTCATAGCCTTACATCAGCCAGAGTTTGTGCTGATGTTTTTGGCTTCTAATAATATCAAAGGCCATGTCAATGCTGAGGTATAGTAAGTGACTTGAGGTCATCTGGTGCCTAGAAGACATACTACCACTGCAGCCATCCTGATCATGATGGCCTAAGCTACCACCTGTGGCCATAGTAGTGCATGGACCTGATCTGTTGTTGATGTCCATAGCCTGTGTTACCATAGGAGGCGATGGGTTCACTGGCTCTGGGTTCCCAGCTCTGCCCCTTGTTATTTATTACATCAGGAGAGCTAGCCTCTTGAACTCAGGATAGATGGCTCCAACTCTCTCCGAGGACATACAAAAGTTGTCCAAGATGGCATGGGCAAAGGGGAACTGGCTCCACCCCTCATCTGAATGGGGACTTCCTAGCAGCCAAGACTAGCCAACTCAGCAAAGACCCTGACCCACATCCTGGGTCTTGGGTTGGCCAACCCTAACATGTACTCATCCACCTGCTAGAGAAAGTGAAGGAACTGGTCCTATTTAACAATGGCAGCAGGATCTCTATGACTGGAGCAGCAACAAGACATTCAAGAAGAGTTTTGGTAAGGGTCCAGTGATGATGGTATGCCAGAGGCCAGAGGCCAATGACTCATTGCAATGAACATTTGGAGGTGGGGCTAATTGAACAAAAGGGTATACTATGTGGCACACTGTAGATCCCAAAGCCACTAGGACAAATAAAGAGGTGTTGGAGTGATGGAAAAGATGGAGGAGCAAAATTGCTTTATTGTTTTGTTTTTAATTAATTTGGTGAGGTTATTTTTGGAGGAGAAAGTTCAGGGATAAGGGGTGGATATGAAGAGCCTAAAAGGTAAATAGAATTGGGGTTAATGCTGTGAAATTCTCAAAGAATCAATAAACAATTACATTATAAAGATGTATTAATGTTAGAAGCTTTCAAATGCAAGGAGAGTCATACGTGTTCATACAATAATAGAAAAATAGACACAAAGATAAGATCTATAAATTAAAAATTCAGAAAGGGTTTAAATTAAAAAAATTACAATGGCATGAAGATATAAAAACAGACTTAGAAAGTATTAACTTCTTTCTTCTATTAGGAAGAAGCTAATAGTAACAAACAGACATTCAAGATTTTATTATCTTTCTATTTCCCTCTTTGATACTGAATACATGTCAAAGAAAACATAAATTTGGTAATCATATCTCTTTAACACTGACAAGTTAGAAATTTTAGAAAATGACCTGCTTGTATGTTTGCTTAGGATGAAAGACATATGCAATTGATATTAGGAGAAGGTCATTAAAAATTCCAGGAAAAGTCTCCACTATAATAGTTCCAAAAACCAATATTGTAATTTCTGTAAATATTTCTGTCCACTTTATAAAATAATATATTCGTACATAGAAACACATACTTAAAGAGAAATATATCTTTTATTTCCTCCATTTCTTTGCTGTGTAAAAAATCCACCATTGAGATTGAATCATTAGATAAGTGTTGCAAATTTGTATTATCATATTTAAATTATGGTCTATTAAAACATTAAGTATTCCTCACAAGACATCATCTCTTATTCTGGGGAAATAATAATGTTATCTTAATAGTATATGGCATTATTATATCTAGTGATGAGGAATTATGGCCTTACACTCATTTGGAAATTAAACATGACAGAAGGATAACAAAGGGTAGACTTGTGATCAATAACCTTTGTTTGTCAAGTGAATGTTTCTGGAATCAGCTAACACATGCTTCTGCGTATATCTGTTAGAGTTTGTTCTGAAAATAGTAACTATAGAGAAGAGACTTCCCACAGAGTGGCAGCACCTCCCAGAAGTGGTCACAATATAAAGAGGTCTGAGGAACAAGTAGGTCTATATTTTCCTTCATGCATTAATTCTTTATTGGTTAATTCATCTACTCTGCCACCATCAATTGTTCAATCAGAATACAGCCTTTTGGGGCAGTTGACATGGACTGAAGTCCAATTCTTTCCATGAATCCTGTAGATCTTAAGCTTTGAACCTCATAAATTGAGCAGTTACCAAGTTTTCAACATTTTCAGTAGTTAGAAAGACCCTTTTTAATATATTTTCATTCTTTCAGCTTCGTTCCTCTGGAAAATTATAATGTAGTTTGTGATTCTAAGAGTAGAATTAAAGAAGGTGATTAGTTCTGGTAGTATCTGGATCAGACTCTCTAATCAAATAATTTCAACTCTAATCATCTTTCTGGTAGCAAATAAAATGAAAAAAATAGTAACATAGACTACCTGAAAATTATAAAATTATAAAAAGTGAATTTATTTGATAGTCCTTATTAATTACTTGTGAAAATCTATGAATTTAGTCTCTCTATATATAAAGCTTTTGAACATTTTTTAGTGAAAGATGGGCCTATAATGATACTGGAAAGTTCCTTCTAGCACTCCCAGAAGAATAACAATGGATATTATAAACTCAGATGTGAAAATCTCCAGTGTGCAAGCTCTATAAAGCTTTCTAAGTGTCCCCTGGAAGAGAATCTTCTGTCTAGTAGCATCAAGACTGGAGGAGTTCCTAACCAAACTGAAACTTCATCATATCAAGAGTTTGACTCCCAGCCTCAAAAGATGCCATCAGTAAATGTGAAGGCACAGATTAGAAGAATTGCACCTTATGGTTTTATATGGAGAAGTGTGGAAAAATCTTGACAAGGCTCAAAGTTTTCACCATTTTGATTTTGTTGGCCTTATTGTTTCCTATGGAAATAGCTATCCCCAGCACAGAAATTTTAGTATTATCATCAGATAAAACAAGGTGCAGAACTATGTAGGAGGCTATCTTAGATCTCAGTCATTCATTCCAGTTATGAGTGACTGTTGTCTGAGCCAAGACACGACCATACTGGGAAATTCAGTTATGCTCCCTTGTAAAAGATTATTACAGATAAGGGTTTATCCTTTAAAAAAAAAAAGCAAACAGAGTCAAGAGATTCTTACCTGAGTACCTACATGTTCCCAACCTGGTGTACATAACTATGCCTTTATTGAAAGTGTCCTCTGTAAGATCTAGAATATATATACTATGGAACTAGGGAAGGACGTTTAACATACAGTGATAAAGGCGAAGTGCTTTTCCCTTCTCAGGAAACTATGCAGGTGTGGACTTTGGGAAAGGATCACCCATACCCCAGTCAGTCGTTCATCAACTACAAACTATAAGGAAGCCTGATAAACTCATTGGGTCTCCAGACTAAATTTGAGAAGTATTATACTTTCGCTTATCAGTTTATAATCAGCACTTTAGGAGAATGGTTAGATGCTGCTTATGACTTACCTTGATTATAAATTTTCGCAATAATACCATGCTCACAGCATTCAATTTGTGATTAGATAATAGAAATGTGGATTTAAAATAACTCACCTTAAAGAATAATTCAGAGTAAGGGCAGTATTTTCAGCTAATTGTGAAGAGTCCTTTAAACATTGCAAACACTCAAATTAAAATGTCAGTTTAATCAACTGGTAGATTCTCTTGGGGTAATTCCTTGGCAGAAGAGCTTCATTGACCAGATGTTGGATTTTTTTTTCATTCTTGACACAAGCTGACTTCTTATTTAAGTATCTAGAATGAAGGAGTCAGAGTATAAAACCTCCATATGGGATCAGATATTTTGGAAATCTTCAAGCCAAAGAAATCTTATTGTAATCAGATTTTTGCATTGCCATCACAAGTAGAAAATATAATATAAGTTAAGAATAAATAAAATGAAAGTAATTATGTACATAAAATAAAAGATATTCAAGTGTGACTGTCTGAGTGCATGTAGATATGTATGTATATATGTGGGGGAGTATGCATGTGCACACATAAGCATGCACCATAGCATGCATATGAATGTCAGAGTACTATTCTTAAGAGTTGGTTCTCTACCTCCAACTTGTGGGTCCTTGGGATCAAACAGAAATCATCAGGTTTGTGAGCAAGAACCTTTTAAGGCCCCTAAAGCTAGGGTTTTTTACATCACCAAATAAAATGACAGATCTCTGTGGAGAAGACAAGCCATCTTGCTAAAACACGAGTATTAATGCAGAAATCAAAAATGAGATGAGATATCTCAAAAGTCAATACTTGCAGGAATATTTTTAGAAAAATGCAAAAATGTCTAAGACAAAATATAGAAAATAAAATATAATCCTTAAAGTTGTAAGTCTTAGCAGTAAGATTTTTAGAATAATAAAATTTTATAAATATATAAATATAAAACTATATAAATACACCAAAGAGATTAGAAAAACTCACAGTCAAAAAAAAAAAAACTATTCCTGTAAGGATATAGTATGAAAAGCAGAAAAGTGAACTAAGTGGAATGGACACTGAGAATTTCAAAGATAAAAAAATGAAAATGAAAGGCAAAAGAATAGAATGGAATAAAAAGCGACTAGAAAGCTTTGAAAGAAATGTATTAGGCAAGAGTCTTATGTCTAACTAAGTCACTATCTGGGTTATAGGACAATGGAGATGTATTTTTAGATATAGGAAGTATCTGAAAGCATTATATCCATGCACACTTACTAAAAGACAGTAATTCAACTAAAAGTAGCAATAAATTTAAGTTAGAAAAATTAATAAACACAAAAATTATAAAAGAGATGCCTGAAATTAATGCATAAAGATATTGCATTTTTGTCATTTGTTTATATTTATATTAGAAAGTAGCTTTAATAGTATAACAGGAAAAACTAAAGTGCAGAAACAAATCTTATCAGTAGGAAGGAATATGTTTTTTAACAGAAAGTTAAATTTTGCGTGACATAACCAAAATATACAAGTGTATCTCACTTAAGAAAAAAAAGGTGTAAAAAATGACCTGTAAACCACAGCCCAGCACACAGATGAGAACAAATGTAAAATCTTGGTAAAATGCTTTCCTCTTTTGTTGCTGTAGAGAGATACCATGACCAAGCCAACTCTTTTTTTT
>JAQHUG010000311.1:787972-803131 GCA_028555095.1 Dicrostonyx torquatus
CTGTCTCACACACAGCTCCACATGTGTGTCACAGCCGGCACTCATCCCTGTCTCACACACGGCTCCTCATGTGTGTCACAGTAGGCAAACATCCCTGTCTCACAAACACATAACTGCATAGAGATACCATTTGAAATGAAATTTAAACATTTAAAAACTAAACCCATGATATTGGTCTAACTGATAGTTAATAGCAGTTAGAATGGGAAGCTAATATATAAACTAATATTAAGAAGACAGCCTTCTAAGCATCAGATTCAGGGCCAGTGTAGTGTGCCTGTTTCTCAGTCAATATTTTGATTAAAAGAGAAACCAAGCCTAAATTTTAGGTTTAAAACACCTTGGAATACATAATTCCTTATCATTTTTTCATATGTTGATATTTTTCTGTGTTCTAGGACATATTTGTTGTGAAGTAATTTTACCTTTTGGCTAAGATTCAGGTTACAAAATTTAAAAAATTTTAAATCATCTTACCTTTCAGTTAAACTTGTGCAGACTTATAAACATTTCCTTGCTTTAATAAAATTTAAGAGCTAAATTTGAATTAATATGTCAATATTTAAAATTTTTAGAACATTTTGTACATTTCAGACAATGTTGCTCTAATTCTGTCACTTTAGTTCTTTTAGTATTTTTAAAGAAGGCAAACTTCCATTGAAAATTATTCCTAAAGCAAAATAATATATCCAAAAATATGTGTGCATGCATGTGTGAATTTTACTGTAAAGTTAACTATAGCACACTGAAGAAGAAAATCTGCATTACTTCCCAAATGGAAAAAAGGTCACTGGAGTCTGAAAATTTCTTTCATTGCTTTCTTTTCCAACTACATCATGCTCTCTCCGGCCTTCTCCTATGTCCCACATGCTGACCTGGTATCGAAGCCCCCCTCCAAGTCAGGATTATTTTCTGTTCTTGCCATGTTCTTTCAAGACATCATTTCTATTAGTTGTACTAGGTAGTACTATTTGACTTAAATGGGTAAAGAAATACCTGTACTCTTCAGTCTACCATTAGTAAAAGCCTACATGGTAAAATTTATTGTTAAGCATTTATGTTAGCTTTTTAGGAGATTTGACAGTTTTTCTTCCTTTCTCAAATAAACACTAAATGAACCTGGATACTTCAAACCTCTTTAGCGTCAAATGCCAGAGTATATAGATGGACTTAACCTTACTTGTCATCTTCAAATTAATTACCAAGACTAGCTAAGCATGATATATTTTTTTCTATACTGTCATACACAAAACCTTCTGAATTATTAAAGCAAGTAAGCAACATACATTCTAGTGATGACTGTGCTGTGCTACTTTTCTAAGGAGTAATAAACAAATATATTGATTTATTCCAGGAAACCTCATGACAGACTCAAGAAATGGTCTCATTCAGGTCAAGTTAGTAACCTGAAAAGACTCCTCCATCCTTGAGATCTCCTCCCAGCTCATTGTATATGACACAGAAGAGTGGTCCCTCACCACGCATACAGCTTCTTTTCACTCTACCTGGAGCTCTTGCCTCCCCTATTAGTTTTTTGCTGTGAGGAACAAAGCATGAGTTTAGTAGCTTTCTGAGCTTCCTAAATGTCTTGTAACTTTTTGTGAATTCCTAAGCCTGGAAATGATTCCTTTGCTTGCAGTGTGTTCTTAGAAGTCTTCTCTCTTTCTAGAGGGGGATAATACAATCTGTATAAAATAATGACAGAACATACTAACAAAAACAATAAGAAAGTTTGAACTCAGGTGTATAGATAAAACTATCTGCAGTGACAGGGCTAGAAGGGCAGGAGCCAGTCAAAGCATACTGAGAGGACAATAGGGACCCTGGAAGAAGAGAAGGAAGAAGGAGCACATAAAGAAAACACCACTTCTTCTAAGTGTTTGCATGCAATGTCTTCCAAAAAGATTATGTTTACATTTAATGTGTTTGTGCACACACATGTGAGAGTTTATGTATTTGTGTGTCTATGCATGCATATATGTGTGCCAGTCCACATGTGTGTATGAATATTTGTGTGTGAGAGAGAGTATGCATACACATATGCGTTTAGGGAACATGTGTGAGTGTGCCAATGTGCCAGTGTTTGTGTGTGTCTGTGAGTCCCCAGATTGTGATTGTGCAAAGTACAACAGGTGGGTGTCATTCTCTCCTATCACCATATGGGTCCCAGGAATCAGATGTGCTTGTCAGGCTTGTCAAGAGTTCGTTTATACTGTGAACCATCTCATCATCTCTCACATGAATTTTCTATTACGTTTGTGATAGAGTAAATCTACTTCTGCTGTCATTGAATATTTTCAGACATTTGTAGCTTATGAAACACTGTATTAGTGAAGCAAAAAGGATAAATGTAGGGGACATTCAATTCCTCACAGAATACTTTTTAACCATGAAAAGGCTTAATACTTTTCAGTTAAGTAGTAGAAGCCACTTATCACAAAACTTATGATATATACCAACAATATATTCAATAAATTTTGAGAAATAATGCATTGAGGCTATTTTCATCTAGAAAAAATTCTGTCTCAGAAATCCATTTTGAAAACCAGGCCATTCAGCACTGAAACTCCTTATTAACACAGGGAAGACAGGCTAGATTTTTCAGAAAATGATAATGAGGTAATATAAAAAAGGGTGTAATTCAGCTCATTGCTGCTTTCCTCTGAGCACTATACCCTTCCATGATTGGTATTAAGCTCCTAGTGCTGAAATGAATGTGAATATGTGACTTTGAATAGTCATGAAAGTATCTTTTCGGGCTGAAAAGCCTGAAAACGGGAAACCACTGTGATGTCCACTGTCAGCCATGTAAACCTTCTAACACTCAGCATTACAGTTAATATTTTCTAAAAAAAAAAAATCAGGATTTGTGGAAGGCAAAAATTATAAATCAATTTTATGAATATATTTTATATAGGATTATGCTTGAATTATTAATTAATGTCTTCCAACTTCCTTCCTTTTAAATCATAACCAATCATCATCTGCCTATGTTTCTTGTGTGTGTTTCTGATGGAAACTGTCAATCACTGCATTCAGCTTTCAAACAACAGACCTAATTTCCCTGGCATGCTGCTCTCGCCACCTTGACATCAGTCAAACCATTTCCCAGGAGTTTCCAAAGTAGAACTGCAGAAAAGAATGAGCCTGGGACCCTTGAGAGCTTGATTTTCATTGACTTCACACACACAAACACGTGTGCAACACAATAGAAAAAAATAATTGTGATCCTTTGAAAGGTAAAATAACATTATTACTGTGTATTTTCTCCAAAACTGATTCACAGTAAGTGGTTTAATAATATTTTATTTGTATTTGGCTCTTCTTTTATAAAATTGTATCAGTCTTTTAATTGTTTCTGTTATGTTTTGATACAAGTCAAAAATCAAATGTCTAGTTTTTCATTTTGTACATTTTTAATTATTTTGGTTCAAAAGCAATAGCCTATTATTGTATATAATTTGAAATTATAGAAACTAAATAAATGCAATGATTTTTTTAATGTAAGAGCATTGTGCAATCTGTTAATACAGATCAGAAATTTTGTAAAGGAAAATTTCAAAAGAAAATCAAAAGCACTGTGTGTTATTTTATATAACAAAATTTCAGAAAAGTGTTTTTCTCTTTTGGTGCTGAGCATTTCACTTAACGTCTCATGGAGGATAGAAGAGTGTTCTTTTACCAGTATGTACTTTCAACCACATGGCTTATATACTGAAAAACACAATAAAAACTTGACATAAATCCAGGGAGACAATCAGACTAATAATAGCTTCAGCTCTCAAGAGAACCATTCAGCAAACAAATCAGAACATAATAAACATTATTTTTGCAATGAAATTATAAATAGGAAAAAAGTCCATAATCTGAACAATGACCATGAATTTATTTTTTATTAATTCTGTGAATATTTGTATCCCTTTCTTTACAGTTTCCTTTTTTAGATATCTCATTAGTCATATCAATTACACTAATAAAAATCCAATCAAATGTAAAATTTTCATTAAAAACATACAGGCAAGTATATGAGTCCATGTATGTACATATTTTTGTGCACAGGTATCAGTGCATCTTAATTGAGTTTTAAGGCATCACTGCCAAGAGACATCTCTAACTCAAACTGGATCACCAGAGATCCGATGGTTCTCTTTAGTTCTAAGTGTGTGATCAAACTCACACTTGAGTGATACCATGTCTCACTGCATTTTAACCATTTCTTTTAGATTTTATCAAACAAAATTCTTATTCCAGACTATGAAATGTACAAATAATCACCACTTGACACTATGGTTAGTACATGGGTATAGTCCTACACTGGCTTCCTTTTTGGATAACTTAGATCCAAATAGAATCAGAAAGGGCTAGGGAGATGGATCATCACTTGAAGCCCAGACTCACAACCAAATGAACCAGGAAAACTTTTTGTGCACCTCAACTGTAAAAATTTCTGACAAGAAAATGGGGTGGGGGAGAGTTCATTTGGATTATTCTTCCTACCCTAGGATTTCTAGTGAATTTTCTAAAATGATGAAAACTTGGGCCTTTCTTTTTATTTCTAAATTTGTTTTCAATTTATTTAAAAATAGCCATTTTAAATATAAACTTCCTCAAATAATTTTACCTCATCATATAAAAAGGTAAAATCATCCTAGAATTATAATTCTAGAATTATAAGATTAATTTTATTTGCAACCATACAACTGATTTTATTTATGATCACATTTGATGTAACAGTAAATAATAGAATTTGCATGAATGTAAGCTACATCCTTGGACACAGCATTAAAATTAGTTTCTGTGAAAATAATCAATTAAATTTTGCATATTTTGAGTTCTAGCATTGGTAATTTTTGTCTAGAAACAATTCTTTCAGTCTTGTCCATTCATGTGTAATAAGTGCCCAGCATCTTTCTCAGGTGGTGACTCCATGGCTTCCCTCCAACTTTGCCCTTCTTTCTCTCAGCATTCTGTTTAGTTTAACCAGCCTAGTTCTGTTCCCCTATAGCTCTGCTATGGGCCCAAAGCAGTTCCTTTATTCATTAATGGTAATCACAGCATACAGAGGGGAATCCCTATCAACTCTTTGTTGATTACTTTTCCCTGTGGCATGTTGGTTTGGATTACAGTCCTGTGTCACTAGCCCCAGCTGGATTTCGTATTTATGTACCCAAAGGGACACCACAGGTTCTTTTCTACTAGACCCACCTGCCATGCATATATGCTATTTCTCTTTTGATTTCCACGGGGTTTTAAAACATTTCCTTTCATTTTCTTGTGTTTCTTAACAAGTTCTTCTACTGTGATTGTTCTTTCAGTGTCATCTTAATACTAAAATTTATTGATTTTTAATTTGCTACTTTCTTCAAAAATTAACTTTAAGTTTTATTCATAAAGTAACTGTTGCTAGATGAATTATGTATAGTATGATACAGAATATCTAGCTATATGCTTAGATTTGTCCATCCATCTGGCTATCTATATCTATCATCTATAAATCTTGCTTAATGATAAAATCATGATAAGTAGATTAGTCATTAGCAAACTAATCCTGTATTTTATTTTTAAAATGAAAATATTTGAAATCATACTTTCAGCCATTTAAATATATATATGTATATATATATATACATATATATGTATGTATATATATATTAATGCCATTGTTAATATTAGCCATGGTGGACAATAGATTTTTAAAGAAATGCCTCTCTACTGAGGAATGGTATGCTTTCACAAACAATCACCCTCTATCTGGAGCTTCAGCCCTGGTAGCCACCATGTTCCTCTCACTTTCCATCACTTTGATTTGTTTTAAAATTGCTCTAGAGATCAACTAAGTTTGTATATATTTATGATATGCAATAATATGTCTGAATATATATAGTTATATGTTGAATATATATGCTCAAATATACATTGTGTAGGAAGTATATGTCTCTCTGGAAAGTCTTATTTGCCTAGCAAAATTAGAATGAAAACCAGGTTAAAATTAATGAACAAAGATGACTCAGCAGTGAGGCATGCTCATGGTTTTTGCAGAACATCAGAGTGGAGTTTCTAGCCTGAAGTCAGATGGCTCACAACCACCTGTAACACAAATTACATGAGTTCATCCAACACCCTTGGAGGGCACCAACTCAGACAGAGTGCACATACACTTAAGCAGGCACACATACATTCATAGAAATGATGACAAATAAATCTTCAAAATATTAATAACATAATAATATGAATATAATTGGTAATATCAGAGGACCGTTTGCCGGTCACAGACTTTTATCAACTTTTTTCCTGCCTTCTCCACAAAATGCCCTGATGACTCTATTCAGTATTAATTTTAACTAAGCATGAATGGATGGTTTAAAGGATATAATGTCTGTGATATAATTTTCTCATGACAGTTGATGTTAGCATTATTGTCCATGTCACTTTGAATTCTTTAAGTTTCTGCCCTGAGTTTCTGAGAGTAGCAACTATGTGAGTAGTTTGTTCTTGAGTGAATTTTGTCTCAGGCCCCATTCTGAAGAGGTCCGGGATACTCTCAGAATACATTTCATTCAGTTGTTCTGCTCTTTGTTGACATGAAAACAATGCTTTCAGAAAATAGTGTTTATCTGTAGTACCCTGTGGACATTTCTCAGCCCCCAGCTTCTTCAATAGCATCTGATAAATGTGGCTATACCAGTACTTCTCCCATCATTGCACACATGGGACACTGACTTTTTTCGTACAGAATGATCTCTTTTTCAGAGAATACTGAGATTCTACCAGTGTTTTCTGGACAATTGTTGTTGCTTTGCACCAACTATGTTTGCTCCTTTTGCAATCCTCTTCCATGAGAATTTGAGCTGGACTCAGAAAGTTTAGCTGTCCTTATCAAACTTTCGTTTGTGGGTTGTTACTCTCTTGTTTTCAAGAAAAAATAAAATTTTGGTTTTCTTTTAGTTTGGTCTATTTTGTTGGAATTCTGGAGAAAATAAGGTTGTTAAAATTTAAAAGCAAACTCCTATATGATATACAGACTCATGTTAATTTTAGGCATTGAGAAAAATTCTCTGAGCTACTTTTTGGGTAGCTTGAGTTACAAAGAACACATTGTATTTTTATCTATCACTGTTCAATGCTTTAATTTCCATATTCTACATATAAATAAATATTTGTTCATGCTATGCATAAGCAGTCTTAAATTATTTTATTTAAGACTTTTCAAGTTCTAATAATTTGGGAATGGTAATATGGCTTAAATTGATTGAGATCACTGGCAGTTAATCCATAAAACCAATGTTCAATTCCCAGTACCAACAGGGCAATGGAGAACCAATTGTAACTCCAGTTGCAGGGTAGTGGAAGACATAGGCATATTGCAGATTGTACACATGCACATGCAAGCAAATCAATCATATGAAAACAACAATAAAAATTTGAAATAGCTCATAATATTATTATTCTTTTTTCATATAACATTTTCAGCACATATATATGCATGTGGACATAGATATATATACCAAACAATAAATGTGTTAAGAGTTGTAAATGGCATAATAAAACACAAACGAGGTTTGACCTGGATATAGCAATACATTTCAACAACACTCAACTATCAGTTTTATGTCTTAGGATATTATGAAAAATTTGTTTTATTTATTGACTAATTCCCTTTATAACTTTCTCAGTCATAGTTCTAATGCCATGTTTTATTATTTTTGCTATATAAATTGCTTCATATAAAATATATGTTTCAAAATTTAATAAAATAATATGCATTTCCAACTTAAAATATTTAACATAATAAACCTAAATGTATCAATTGAGAATGGTATTTATGTACCAGTTTTGGCTATTATATTCTAATACCTATTCTTTTTTTTTTGGTTTCTTTGAGACAGGGTTTCTCTGTGGCTTTGGAGACTGTCCTGGAACTAACTCTTGTAGACCAGGCTGACCTCAAAATCACAGAGATCTGCCTACCTCTGCCTCCCGAGTGCTGGGATTAAAGGCGTGCACCACCATCGCCTGGATACCTAATACCTATTCTTGCCTTATCAAAATATCCAGTGTAGTAATTACACAAATCACCCCTTAATACCAATTTTCTGTGTAAAGAACTCAAAATCGACAAGGTATATTACAGGTGAATTGACTGTGTTTTCTTGAAAACCTTTCATTATTTTCACTGTTGAAAAGTCTGTATTTTAAAGAATTAAAAGGCAATTGTGTTGTACAATTGTTTATGATTTGAAACTTTAGACTAGAATTTGATTATTAAGTTTTTATTAGCTATTGTCTTAAAAATGTACTAGCTCATATTTTGTGGTTGCAGAATGCAAAGAATCTCCGTTTGATAAACTGTTTATGATATTATTGTTCATTTTGGTGTCAACTAGACCTCTTTACCATTAAACTATTTATTTTTACTTATGTAATTACTCAGTAATCAGTGAGGTATTAGATTCAGATTCTGGGAGCATCTTGCTACAGAAGAGAGTTTTGTAAGTTACTCATTGTCTTTAGAGTTCATAGATGATATCTCATGCCTGTTATAAAATTACAGTTTCGAAAAAGATAACATTTAGAATCTGCCGATACTTCTGTATCTCATCACTGAACTCAAGAAAAGGGAGCTATTTTCCCCTTACAAACTACTTTATAGCTTTAAAAATCACTTAAAATTTTGATTTATTGTTGTCTGCTTTGATGGGTGATAATGATAAGTGAGTTTCTTTATGGTGAAAATGCAGTCTACAGAGTCTCCCTAACCCATGGTGTTTCCTTCATTGCCGCTCAATACGTCCTAGAAAAATGCTTCCGACAGCATGATAAAGTATGATAACCTTATTTTTCTTTAGATGTGCTATCAGTCAATTTTCAAGGAAAAGTTCAATTTTTTACTGTGGAATGGAAATTAGTCTAAGAGCTACACGCTGAGCGATATAACAGCTTATGAAGCACTGTGCTGACTATGGTCAGTGTGTTAAATTTGTGAATACAGTCTTTAAATGTCATGTGTACATAGCTACGCACACAAGTTATCTAGTGAATCTTCCCATCCATTATTCAACTCTATCTTCTCTAGGGGGTATATTAATTCTAATCAGTATTCATATTTCCGTATATTTGTTCCACATTAATTGATGTACATTAAATTCATGGCAAGTGATACTAAAATATCTGAAAATTTTCAGTCGGTTTTTAAAAATTATTATTTCTTTATCATCTTTTATATGTAACTCTTTTTCCCTGATGTTTCAAAAGTAGAAGTTAAGGACATTGCTAATTTGGGTTATCATACAATAAATTTCTGTAGAAGTCTGTTATTCTGCTTGTATGCAATTTTATATTAAGCATGTTTCTATAATTGTGTTTAAATGGTGATTTCTAAATATAATATGTGTATATATTTATAAGTGTGTATATGTTTGTGTTGTAGATGTATAGCCACAAACACACACACACACACACACACACACACACACACACACACACATATATATATATGTTCATACATATGTATCTATATGGTAACCTCAAACAGTGATAGATCCTAAACCATACATAAAGTAATCTTATTCCCACATTTGATAATTCATACTGACTTTCTCACTTTTACTGAAATTTTATCAAGCATATAATACATCTTAGTCATCACTGCATAATATTTTTTTCATTTTCTACGGCTTCATAATGCTTATTCAATTTGAGTACATTACCTAATCATTGCCCACTCCTTTTGAGTTTTTATTTGCAAATTTCACAGTAATAAAATGTTCCTACTTTATATATCCATTTCAAATAATAAATGTGTAGAGAGTTATATTTTTAACTACATAACTATCTTCATAAACCTTCCTCTCATTATTTTTATTATTAATTGCATGCTGGTCTGATAATTGGGATACTTTATCTAAAACCTTGACTTTAAAATACCTTGCTGCTTTGTCTGTCATACAAGCTATTAATAGTAATTATTTGAATTTTCTGACAAGCATTATACTCATGAGTTACTCCAGACAAAGGCTGTAGGCAAGGCCTCTCTAGTTTACCTTAGTTAATGGGTGTTTAATCCAACTGCATGTGAAAACTCACTCACACAAGTGACCTCAGTTTCTGCTGGTAAGAATTTAGAGAAAATTTATTTTGGCAGAAAACTAGGTGCTACTTCACTCTGTGGTGCTAATTGCTTTGCAAATTGGTGAAATAAAACATAAGGATTGTTTTCTTTTCTTTTAACTAGACAATGTTTCCCACCATACTATTCTAAGTTCTAAATAATACATTACAAAATCAGCCAAGTTATGTTATCTTATCTCTATTCCATGAGATGAGCTATGACAGTACATTGTGGGGTACCGACACAGATTCTTTTATTTTTAAAACTTTGGTTTAATGCTTTTGTGATCTGCTGAGAGGAGTGACATGAATTCTTGTCCTATCCAAGTGACTCATTGATAGCTGTCACCTCATTACAGCTGTTCAAATAAAGGTGAGGTCTCAGCTTCTGGACCTGAAATACAAACTGTCACCCTTCTCATAGAAAGTAAGGCCTCGAAGGTTTGATTTTGCTATTCTTAGACTAAAGAAAGATAGACAATGTAATGAAAATTCTTCTCATATCCTAAAATATGCCCAGATACAACTACCATGCTGAAAATTATTTCTAGTTTTATTGCAACTCACTGAAGAACATTTTAAACTGGTTAAAGGACAAAGGTTACAGGGTGGGTTAAATAATTTCAAATTTTAAAATTCATTTTCATTATTTTAAATTATGTATATGCTTCTGTGTTTGTGTGTAGGCATGTGCATTGTGAATGATGATACCTAGAGGCCAGAAGAGAATATAGGGTTTTCTGGACATAGAATTACAAGTGGCTATGATCTGCTGAAGTTGGGTGCTGAGAACCGAACCCTGTCCTTTGAGGCAAAGTCCTTTTAGGAGAGCAGAACACACTCTTAACTGTTGAGTATTCTCTTGCTCTCTGTGCAGTTAGAATGATAATAACATAACTTTTCTTTAAATTTAGTTTTTAAGTATATTTGTTGAAAGATAATTTTTATGGTAGGTTACATTTGGGGATATATATGATGATACAAATACATATATGCAGACAATAAAATTAATGAAAAAGTGGCCATTCATTTGTAAGAGAGCAAAAAGGGTTTTGTGAGCAAAGAATGGAGAAAGGAAGGCAAAATTACTGCAATTATAATCTCAAAAATGGTTAAAAATTCAAAATAAATTATTTTGACATTGTTCATAAATAGTTAACCTTATTTGTGCTTATATAGAAAAATTGTGTTTTACAAATGTCATTTCACCCATATTTCACCAAATGTGCTTGGCTGCACTCTGTCCACGTGATGATGTTATGAAGAATAATCACCCTCTCCCAGCAGATATATCCTGAACTTGCTTTTGAATACTTTATTCCTACCCATTTCCACTTTCATGGTAGTCTTCACTTTCTCTAGATATGAATAATCTCTTTCATAAATTATTGAATTCAGATTTCTTGGCATTTCAGCTGATCTAATTAATATTCTAATGTTTGTAAAGTACTTAATTGCTATCATTGCCTTCTCATTTCTAGCTTCTTTTTCCTTTTATACCATAAACATAACAAGTAGCCATTATAGATGGAGAAGGAAAAGCATAGTATTATATGTGAATATTGACTACGGATAAAAATACAAATGCATGCTTAACCTCGGAAGGTTGAAGTCTGTGATTCTGTGGGAAGAAAAACAAAACTACCCTCCCCCTTCATAAATGGACACAAACCCCATTGATTGTGTGTTGCCTGCTGGGTAATAATAAACTTGAAGATACCCCTGGAAATTTAAGGTTCTCATATCCTTTCAGGTGTCTTGATATACCCTAAACTGAATAGAAAAAGCAGTCCTGGTTTAAAATATAAGGTTTAAAAGCATTGTCAAAACTTGGTGTGGTGTTGTAGGAGGCTGCTTGTTGCGAGCCGTTTGTTGGTTCCTGGCCGCCCGGATAGCTTAGCCCTAGCCAGTTCTTTATCCATTAATCAATAAAAGCAACACATAAACAGAAGGACCTCCCACTCCAGTGTGGTGGGTCATAACTTCAGGAGTACAAATAGGCAGATGAAACATTTGTTGTCATCCTCAACCACAGAGTATAGTAGCCTAGGCTACAGAAGATTATGTTTAATCCTCCTCACTGACTTCCCACCCACCCACACAAACAAATTGTTTTGACACATAGATTCAGATTTGAAGTAACTCCTGACTTGTTCTAGAATAAATAAACTTCTAGTTTTTCTTTTCATTATTGCTCCATGAAATTTTAAATTGTGCGGGGATTCTCTTGATTTCATTTCCACACTTTCAGCGTTGTTTGGCTTATTTACAAAGTTAGAAATTTATAATTGTAACAAAAAAAGTGCAATGTCACTTCAATGTTTTACATTTCATTATTGGGTATATGTGTAGATGAAGATCTTTTTTTTTTTAAATGTATCCTCTCAAACGTTTTTTTCTTATGGACTGTAACTTTCATCGGAGTGAAAGCCTTTGATTATTCTTTTTTTCTATTTTTCTTTATTTCATTTAACATATCAACCCACAGTTTCCCCTTCCTTCTCTCCTCCAGTTCCTTCACTCTAGTTCCCTTCTAACCCCACACATACTCCCGCTCAGTCTCCATTCATGCTGGGTAAGGTGTCCCTTGGGAATCAACAAACATGGCACATCAAGTTAAGGCAGGACCAAGCTCCTCCTCCTGCATCAAGACTGGACAATGCATCCCACAATAGAGAATCAGTTCTAGTGAGCCAGCTCATGCACCAGGGACAGGCCTGCTCCCATCGCTAGGGGCCCCACAAAAGACCAGCTACACATCTGTCACCCAGATGCAGAGAGCCTAGGTTGGTCCCATGCAGGTTCCATAGCTGTCTCTCCAGAGTCTACAAACTCCCCAAAGCTCAGGTCAACTGTCTCTGTGGTGTTTCCCATCATTATCTTGACCCCCACCTTTGTTCATATAAACCTTCCTCTCTTTTATTTTGACTGCTAGAACTCAGTCCAGTGCTTTTCTGTGAATCTTTGTGTTTGCTTTCATCAGATACTGGAGGAAAGCTCCATGATGACAATTAGGGTAGTCACCAGTCTGAGTATAGGGGAAGCGTAGTTTATGAGGATCTTTTATTGGCTTGCTTATCTGTGCAACGCATTAATACCTGCTTCTCTTAGGGATAGGAAATGTGCTACATCCTCTAGAACTGAAGCTATAAATAGTTGAGAGTTGAGGTGTGGATGTTAGGACCTGAACCTGGGTCCTATGGAAGAACAGCCAGTAATTTGTCATGCCACCATCTCTCTGGTTCCTCAATATCACTTGTTTAAACATAGAGACTTAAAGTAGAATGTAGCATCACTCAATATGACAATTTTCTTTTTTTCTCTTGATGAGATTAGTGTAGAAATATAAAACTAGGCTCTCCGGTTATCCCAATACATAGGACATGTGGAGAGACCAAGTTTGCAAACTCGATTAAAATAAAGGCTCTTTGCTTTTACAATGAGACTCAGTTTTTTTTGCTGGCCTTGTGGGGACTTTGTGGATTTGGGCATTACATTTGGAGGCTTGTCCCAGATCTCCCAAAGCCCACTAGGACTACAACCTGTTAGAGCCTTCAAACGGCTAGTAAATTTTCTGTTTTGTTTCATGTCAGTAAGTTTTCTGTGTTTTGTTTCATGTTCATGTCTGTCTGTGAGTGGGCCCACGAACTGTAGTGCCTCAAGATGATCTGTGGATGGGTGTAAAGATCACAGGCAGGGCACCCTGGAAGACGTTCCTGGGGAGTACTTCTGCAGGGAGTGGTTCTCTCAGGGGAGGCAGGCAGGTAGTGGGTCTTTCAGTTCTGTGGTATGACATGCAAGTGGCATGGTCAGTTGTCTGCAGAGACATGGAGATAGCAGTCTCGTTTCGATAGTGGGGCATGTTGTAATGGAAAAATTAAAAATGCTGCAGGATCTCCGGCAGCAGTAGGCAACAGAAATGCTGTAGGTCCCCAAGCTGTGGTAGCAGGCCATGTGGCAGCAGGCAGCAGGCCCTGAGAGCAGCAGTCCCAGGCAGCGATGTCTGCCAGTCCAGAGGGGTGGCTGGTCCCAGGCAGGGAGACACATGGTGGGTGGGCAAGAGACAGAGACATGGACAGGCAAGCCATGCAGAGTAAAGTTGAACATTTATTAGGTGGATTATTGAGGAGAAGGAAAAAGGGGAGAAGGGAGAGAGAGAGGAGAGAGAGAGAGAACAGAGAAAGGGGAGAGAGAAAAGAGAGAGACAGAAGCAGGAGAAGGGGAGAAGTGGGAAGAGAGGCAGAAGCTGCCTCTCCGAGAGGAAGACTGAAATGAGAGAGAGCTCAGGCCAGAAGCTGAAGATTAGCCTGCCTCAGCAGATGGGGGAGGAAGTGGACGTGGCTTGTCTCTTAAAGAGACAGAACAATCATTACAGTCATACCTGCAAAACAGGTTGAAGCTGTGTCTTTGGTTTGTTTGGCACCATTGTCCTTCCTGCTTACTGTCCTGTATGTCTGTATATCGTATGTATTGCTTTTGTCCTGACTTTGACACTGACATACTCAAATCTTTGACTTTGATATTGTGATCACTTACAGGACTTTAGAGATAGGGCCATAAGCATAGGGGAATATTTTCCTTGCTGCCTTAAACATTTCATAAAAAGGAGTCATTCTTGGCCCCAAGCACATGACTGTGGGGCAGTGTGCTTCTGTAGATGAGTGGCTGGGCTATGCAGCAATACTATTACAATGTAGCAAGGCTGTCAGCCACAGTTGTAGAATTTTAAACACTAAAGAGAAAATCTGGGGTTAATTGCTGTGCCTTGGAGAAGTCAACAATCGTTTTTTTCCCACAATGCTGTACACCATCCTGCCCCTCCCATGCTAGTGGATGAGTTCCCTCTGCCTGCTCTGGGGTCTGCAGGCCACTGCTTGTGAAGGGGGAAATGTGGGGGCCAAACATGATAAACTAAGTCTGGGCAGGTCACCCAAAGGAAGTTCTTTACTTCCAACCATTATCACCTGCCAGGGAGGAACTAGGACCTTGATAAATTTAGTAAGAGTCTCAATAGCTTACCCTGAAGCAATACCTGGTAGCAGGAGGAACCAC
>JAQHUG010000311.1:914717-936764 GCA_028555095.1 Dicrostonyx torquatus
TTAGAAGCCATTGGCTGAAAGCAAGAGGGCTTAATCTCCCACAGCAAGAGATTATACTAAATTCCACACATAAGAAACTGGTAGGCTCCCTGTACTTTGCTGGTACATCTCAATCATCAAGAAGTCATGACACTTCACAACAAATAGAAGACTAGAAGAAACTGGCCATTCTAGAATTTTATAAATCTTTAGATTTGATTTGATGCATTATCAACCATCAGAGGGAGCATGCAATTGTAGCCACCACAACAAAACTGGGTGCACCATTGTATACCACATGTAAGCAAACCCCCTATTAAATTATTTCTATTATAAGAGTTGTCTTGGTCATGGTGTCTCTTCACCACAATAGAACAGTGACTAAGCCAGGAGTTGGTACCAGGAACTGGTACCAGGAAGCTGGATATTGCTGATATTGCTGTTGTTTGGAGGAATAAGGAAGACTTGAGGATTTAGGCTAGAAGTACAGTTGAAACTTTAAAGAGGGATTAATGAGACATCTTAGTAGATTTAGTAGCACTGAGGGTAATGAGGATTGTAGGGATCCCAGCTCAAAAAGTTTCATATGTAGCCAGGCAGTGGTGGCACACGTCTTTAATCCCAGCACTTGGGAGGCAGAGGCCGGCAGATCTCTGTGAGTTCGAGACCAGCCTGGTCTACAAGAGCTTGTTCCATGATAAGCTCCAAAGCTCGAAAGAAACCAAAAAAAAGTTTCATATGTGAGGATTATTGGATGACAATAATAAGATTATTATTGGAGACAACTCTTGCAATATTTTGACCCAAAATCTGTCTTTTTTATACCCTTGTAATAAAACTATATCTGAAGCTAAATTGAAGAGTTTTGTATTAAGGTCTTTGACATAGAAAGTTGCAAGATATCCTAGTATTGACTGTGTCATATAGTTAACAATGAACACTCATAAAAAGTTCTACCATGAAAAGGAGCAGAAAAACAATAATAAATATGATATGTACAGTTTGAGTAAGAAAGGAACACCAGGAAATGAAATGGTGGAGTCAAGTCCTGTGCTAAAGGAGATTAAAAGTTTGAAGATTCTGATGCTATATGAAATGGAGTGGTCATGTCTGTACAAGACCCTACCCAATTAATCTATCAAATTATGAAAGGAAAGGGCTTAAAAGATTTCCTAGGATTAAACAGAAGCAGGAATCTTATGCAAATCTAATTCAAGAAGAAGACCAAATCCTAGCCCCAGAAAACTAAAACATGTGGATATCCTTGGATATGTGGTTCTGCTTTACTGTCAAGAAGGATACAAGAGTAAAAAAGTGCTGGAATTTTCTCCCTCAGTAAAAGAGATCCAATCAGGCCAGGCATATGTCAGGGGAGTCCATAGCGGGAGACCCAGAAAGACCATTAAGTGAAGTTGTGTAAGTGAAACCTGGAGTTGGTTGCAGACCCTGATATACCAGAGCCATTTCATCTACCAAGGAGAGCTATTAATGGTGTAGAACCAACCCAAGAGAGAGTGTGCTGGGGTCAGTGAATTAGAAGGGCAGAGTTATTTAATAAGCCCTTTATTTGGAGTTTGTCCTGCTGGTTTTTGGTCTTGTTTTGGTGTAATATTTTACTGTGCTCCCTTTCCTCCCTTCGAGAATGATAATTTTTATTCTGTGCCATTGTATGTTAAAAGTACAAAATTTCATTTCAATTTTATAGGGATTATAGCTAAAAGACTGCTGTAAACATAGAAGAGATTTGGGGTATTTAGAATTTTAAATGGTATTGAGATTATGAAGGATTATGGGTACTTTTGAAGGTGAAGTGAATGCAATTTGCATTTTGATATGGATAAATCCTACGAGTTTTAGAGCATGTAATATGGTGGTTTGAATAGAAATGCCCCCCCAAGATCTATATATTTGAAAGATTAGTCCCTAGTTAGCAAACATTTTAGGAAGGATTAGTAGGTGTGACTTTGTTAGAGGAGGTATACACACTCTAAAACTGTAAAGAAACCCTAATTAAATGCTTTCTGAAATAGTAACTGCCTTGGTTATAGTGTCTCTTTATAGCAATAGAACAAACAGTACTGAGATATGAGTCCTCACAATAGCACAAGGCCAATCATAGGGATATATATATATGTGTGTGTGTGTGTGTGTGTGTGTGTGTGTGTGTGTGTGTATGTGTGTGCATGTGTGTGTGCACATGTATAAACATTCACTATATATGTAATATATACCCCTGTGTATATGTGTATCTAGTATATATGTCTGTGTATATATATGTGTGTATATGTATACTCATATACACAACCAATATATAGATACATAAATAGATAAAATAGATAGATTTACATAGATAGATACAAATAGACAATAAATTGATAAATACCTGATAACAGCATATGTTGTTATGTTGTTAAATTGGTAGATGATAGATAAATATATGATAGATAAGAAAGATTATATCAAGAAAAAGATGATAGATAGGATACATAATTGATAAATGACAGACAAATATATGAGAGCTGGCTATATATATGTATATATGGACATAAGAGATATAGATATATAGATTGGGAGATGATAGATAACATATAATAAACTATATCTGTCTCTACACAAGATATATTTAAAATAATTGATGGTATAGAGACAAAATAGATACATACATGATGTAAATAGATAAATGATAAATAGATAGTATATCTCTATCTGCTCCATAAATCATGACTAATTTATACTATGAAGAAACAGACTGAAATAGCTGCTGTGTATGAATCTCCTGGGAACAGAGTAAGTTGGAGATGAGGGAAGGATATTCCAGCTGGGTTGAATGAAGTGTTCTTGATTTATTTCTTAATCAAATTGTTTCATGAAGCATTCATGTACTTTTTGCAAGTAGCTATATAAAGTTGATTGTGGTGAGAACTGCTGGAATTATTTTAGGAAATTAACTGGATAATCAATGTTGTTGAAACCTGCCTGCCTGACATTAAGTAAATCCTAGTCTCAGACGAAGCTGTCTTTCTGTTGTGCTAATGTCAGTTCCAATGTCAAGCTCAATTATTATTTTAGTAATAAAAAAACAGCATCAACAACACCTGGAAAGTTTTAAAAAATGCAAATTCTCTGGCTCAAATTCAGAACTAGAAGTTCTGTCTTGTGTAAAGACTTCAAAACAAGTGTTTCAGATAAGTTTGTAGTTATGAAGCACACTAAAATTTAAAAATCTTGGTTGTAAGATAGTATATATCAAATTTTTTTAAAGAAAGCTCTAGTTTATTTTCCTGGTGATTCTATTACACTGAGAACTTGAGAGATCAAGGTCATCATACCATCTGTGAGGACAGCTGATGATGAGCTTAAATTACATTTATTAATTCAGTTCCACATGGCATGTGTAGGTCAGAGGACAACCTGAAGGAGTTAATTCTTTTCTTCTATTGTGTGGATGCTCAGGATCAAACTCAGCTCATGAGGTTTGGTAGCAAGCTCCTTTATGATGTGTTCTATTTCTGCCATCTCTACTGATGAGATTTTTAAAAATAATAAGAAAGAAAATATAATTGAATCAGCTAGTGGATTTACCCCTGTCAGGCTAAACTTTAAAGATAGTAGAAAAGCTATGGGAAATTTTATTGTTAAGAAACATTAACATACTTACACACTTAAATATAAACATACACACACACACACACACACACACACACACACACCACCACCACCACCACCACCACCACCACCACCAGCATCACCTTAAATATACCAAACGGCATAAGTAGTACCTTCTGCATTTTAAGGGACGTGAATTAATGAAAAGTAATTAGACAGTTGAGAGCAACCACTTTTAAAATGAAGATGAGTACTTAAATGGTCTTAGAAGATGAAAAAGAAAACTACAAGCTGGTACTTAAATTATGAAGACTATAGAAATGTCTAGTCTAAAAATTACATAAAGATTTTATGAATGGGGCAAAGCAAAAGTAAATTACTGAGATGGAAGATGTAGTTGAAGAAAAATTTTATTAACAGCAAATTATGAAGAAATGGGAAATGAAAAAGTGGATTTAAAATCCATGTGACATAGACAAAAATGTTCCAATATTTATACACTAAAGTCTAGTTGACAAATTTTGTGGTTGAAGTTTCTAGTATTAGCAAGCTAGAGTGGGTTATGCTGTACAAGATTCTAGTTTTAATTGCAAAGTTGAGTTTTAAATTTATGTTTAAAGCCAGCAGACATCAATTGCATGGGACATCTTAGATCAGCAGACATTCTAAACATAGCAGTGATAATATCAAACATGCCCACTCCCAAACTGGGTTAAGTTGATACTTCCAATTTTGGAACACTAGGGTTCTTTTTGGCACTGGATATTCTACAAATTTACTATCTTTTGGTGACATACTGGGCACAATGTAATTTAAGACTCAGCCACATGCACTCAAACTGAAAGAATTTGCTTTGTAATTCTACACATCATGAGGACTGTCAATCATGTTCCTTTAGGCCACTCTGATAGGGGTTCCATTGTGACTTAATTTCACATTTGCATACTGATTTATACTCTTGCGTATATTTCTTAACAAAGCTATATCATTTCGAGCATTTTTGAGAATAAATATGTACTTTAGGAGTGTTCACTTACTCATTAGACAAAATACATTCTTTTCACAAAATTCATTATTTTCACATATATCCTAAATATATGTAAGAATTAAATATATGACCTTATTATATATAAACAGAAGAATTTCATATGTTTTGAAATTTAGAAGAATAATTGCAAAGTATATTTGGGTTTAAAAATAGGTTTTAGAATGGAAACAGTAATAAATAGCCCAAATAGAGATTATCAAAATATTTTTGGCCTTTTGTCCAATAACAATTATCTCCATATTATTATCTCAGTGTTCATCTAAAATCTCAAGCTTCCCTCAGTGTGACTTTCAGTTTTCTACAAGATATTGCACTCTGAGCTCCAGCACCATATCTGCCTGCACTCCACATGCTCTAGATCATAATGATAATGGACTGAACATCTAAAACAGTAAGCAAGTCACATCAATTAAATGTTTTCTTTATAAGAGTTGCCATGGCATCTCTTCACAGTAATAAAAGCACTAAGACAGATTGTTAATACTATGGCCTGGAGTATTGTTGTGATAAGTTGGACTTTGTGTTTCTTTGGAGAAATTTAGACTTTGGTAATTTGGATTTGGAAAGTGTGAAATGCTTTAAGTACTGCTTAGTGGGCCATACTAATAGGAACATGGAAGGTAGGGGTGTTAAAATTTAAACTTTGGGGTTTCACTAAAGAGGTTTCAGAGCAGAAGAATTTTAGTATGTTAGGTAGAGAGCATTCGTCTGATGTTTTGGTGAAGAAAGTGGCTCCCTTTTTCCCTTGTCTGAAATGTTTGCATGAAGCTATAAAGAAGGACTTTGGGTTAATTCCTTTGGAAGACGAAATTTCAAAACAGCCTTATATAGACTGTTTTGTGGATATTAGTGGTAGCTCTAATGAAGATTTAAATGAAAACGAGCAAGCAGAGCAGAGTAAATTCCAAAAAGAGTAAATTTTGAAGAAATAAAAAGCACTAGGAAGTGAACTAAAAATAAATCCTTGTTCAAGAAATTAAAAGTTTTTTTTTTTTTTTTTGGTTTTTCGAGACAGGGTTTCTCTGTGGCTTTGGAGCCTGCGCTGGAACTAGCTCTTGTAGACCAGGCTGGTCTCGAAGAAATTAAAAGTATTAAGAAATACTATAAAGGGAATTGTGAATGAAGGTCAAGATACTACCCAGCTAAATTTCCAATGTTTGGAAAGAAACTAAAGAAAATATTAGAGCTAGGTGTGGTGGGGCACACCTTTAATCCCAGCCCTGGGAAGGCAGAGGTTAGTGGACTTCTGAGTCTGAGTCCAACCTCGTCTACAGAGCAGGCATCAGGACAGACAAGTTTAGGCAATGAAAGACAGAAATCTTGTAAAGATGTAAAAATGAAAATTCAATGTTCTAGGCACAGCAAGCAGCAGAACTTGGCAGCTTCAGCCATGTGATTCTGGCTCTAGTGTTAAGCATAGAAGAAATGATTTATATAATTTGCTTCTGTACCTAAAGAAGGCTACTGAGACTGGACATGTGTCAGCAGTGGCCCTGAATGGAGCCCTAGTAGAGAGAGCATTTCATTAAGTTATAAAATTGAAGCCTGGATTGCCTTGGATGTTAGAGATGCTAAAGTGGTGGGATACCTGCCTAGGAGAGAAGCTAGCAGAGAGTAGAGTCAGCACAAGAGAAACAACTGTTACAGTCAACAAAGCTGAATGGAGGTGGAGAAGGGGAGAGTGTTTTCACATCAGATATGGAGATGCAAAGTTTGAAGTTTACCCAGCTAGGTTTTGGTCTTGCTTTTTTCCAGCATTTCCTTGCTATGCTGTCTTCCCTGCATTTTGAATGTATACCCCGCATTTGCATGCATATCCTTTGCCATTGTATGCTGGAAGTATGTGATCTGCTTTTTGATATTAATTTTTCTAGGGGGTTTAAAACTAACAGACTGTCATACATATCATAAGAGACTGTGGAGTTTAAAATAAGTTTGAGACTGTTATAGACTATGGAGACTTTTGAAGATATACTGAATTTATTTTTTCATTATAACATGACTGTAACCTTCTGGAGCAGAATATGGTGGTTTTGCAAAAAATTGGAACCATTAGAAGGTTAAGCCTTGTTGAAGGACATGTGTCACTGTGTGGGTAGGCTTTGTTGTCTCCTTTGCTCAAGTGTTCCATAGTGTGAACTTCAGTCAACTCCCTGTTGCCTGCAAGACGTAGCACTCTCAGCTCCAGCACCACATCTGTCTGTACTTCTCCATGCTCCAGGTCATGACAAAAATGAACAAAACCTCTGAAAAGTAAGCAAATCACCCTAATTAAATGTTTTATTTAAGAGTTGCCATGCTCATGTTATCTCTTCACAGCAAGAAAACTCTAATTAGGACAGCAATCTTTATTTCTATTATAAATTCATTTAATTGTTGTTGATATTATATTGGTTAATATTAATGGTCAATTAGAAAAGATCTAGAATTACCATCAAGGTTCTCTATGCAAGGCACTCTACACATAACAGTAGGAATTTTTTTTGACTGGGTTATTTATAGTGAGAGGATCTGCCCACTGGTGGTATCCTTGAGCTAGGATCCTAGATTGCCTAAAAGGAGTAAGTGAGATAAGCACAAACACTCATTGCCCCTTTCTAACTGTAGGTGCTTTGTGACAAATTACTTCAAGCTGTTCCAATGCTAACTTAACATGGTGTAAGTGCACATGAATTATAAATCAGTAAAAAACATTCTTTCCTTAAGCTTCTTTCACTAGGATATTTTATGTAATAATCCAACTATCAGAGTTACAAAATAAGACATTTCACAATATATATATATTAGTCATTGTTCTATTACTATGAAAAACTCCATGAACAAGGCAATTCTCATAAAGGAGAGCATTATTTGGGGTGGGTTTACAGTTTCAGAGGTTTACTCCATTATCCTCATGTTAGGCAACATGGTCATGCAGATAAGGGCTGGAGTAGTAGCTGAGAGCTACATCCTAATCTGAAGGTGGAGAGTGACTCTGCTTGGAATGAACTTTTGAAATCTTGGGATCTACTCCCAGTACCACACTTCCTCCAACAGGGCCAGACATCCTAATACTTTCAATTTTCTAGGAGTGCCATTTCCTGATGAGTAAACATTAAAATATATGAGCCTAAGAACACAATTCTTATTTAAACAACCACAAAATAATTTTCATATTCAATATTTTTCTGTTTTCAAAAAAGGATTCAAAAGCATTAGGTTAGTTTCTATATTATGTAGTTATAAAGAAGAAATATAGAACATTTAATTTATAAATTCTAATTCAAAAGTAACATCCAAAGTAACATGGTGTTTTTTTAAGTGAATGAAAAATTTTAGTTTTATATCTAATATTAGGTACTACATTATTTCTTTCTCTTTTACCATCAGGAAACAGGGAATATATAACTACTGTTATTGTTTTCATTGAATACTGAAGGTCAGAGTACATTATCTTTCATTGGTATATCCATATGTTACAAGTATATATTTTACATTATACCAACACAATATAAAACACCTTATAGTAGAATATGAATTGAAGAACATAATCCAAGAGAGGTGCCCATAACTTAAATGGACAACTCAGTGATCACCATTCCATTCTAAAAAAAAAAAAAAAAATCCTGATATTTCCACTGGGTCACATTATGCTTCTCTACACACAGAGAAAATATTGTTCTAACTTTTATAACTGCTATTTGTCATATTATTTTAAATTTTATTTTGATGGGTTATCTAAAGAATCATCCACTCAAAATTATACTTTGTGAGATTGTGTCTGCATGTTGGGTAGTCATATGTCAGTGATTCTCATTGTGGGAGCTGCAGAGACCACTCTGTGAAATAAAGCATAAGGACCTAAGTTGAGATTGCTGGCACCCACATGTTAGTAACATCAGTGCACCATTTACACTGGTGGAAGGCTTAATCAAATAAAAGATATATGAAAATCTATATGGAACCATACCCTCTTCCAACTTAAAAAATCATTTAGAGAGGACAGTTGAATAGAGAGGACATGAAATGAGAGAGGTTGCATATACTCAGGTTAAAGAGTATGTGGACAGAAAGATTACTGAGGCTTGCTTGTCAGCTATAACAGCCAATAAAATATCACGTTCCAGGTTCAGTGAGAGACCGTATCTCATAGAAATGAGATGGGGAGCAGAACAGGACAACAGATGTCATTCACTGGCCTATTCATGGAATGGACAAACAGATGCACACTTGCACACACATGCACTTGCAGCACACCCAGAAAATTCCGTGTAACACACTATCACATTGCATATCCATATCACAATGTATCTATCAAGTCCACTCAAAATGCATCTTGAGTTTGGGTTATATGTTTTCACTCTCTGTCTTATGTTTTCATTCTCAGGTATTTATAAATGACAACTTCATGTAACTTCTTGTTCCTGTCTTTTAGCACATATAGAAATACAATTTTAATTTTACATCCTTGTGGCTGTTTCCTCTTTCTCCTCTCCTCGCAGACTTTCTCGTCCACCCTGCTGTGTTACCATCTCCAATCTACCCCTCTCCTACTTCTGCTTAGAAAAGGATGTGCCTTCCATAAGTATCAATAAAATACAAAAAAAAAAAACCAAAAAAAACCAAGTTACAATAAAACCAAGTACCTCCCCATGTGGTAAGCCTGGTTTGGCAGTCCAGTTTGGAAATATCATGATTTTTAATGTTATTCTTGTGAGTAGAATCAGCAGACAATGTATGCATATATTATCAATGGTAATGAATTATCTTGAATAATTTGCAAAGCATCATTCCAATTTAAGTTTCCTATTAGCTTCTGTGAACACCCATTTTTCTCCTTTTTTACTAACAGCAAGATTACATGTATGGATCATTAGACCAATCAAATATATGTTGAAGCCCATTAATGTATACCCTGTATTTATCAGATTTTGTTAAGATTAGGGAAATTTTCCAGTGGTTACTGATATTGAAAATATATTCATAAACAGCTATCTGAGTCTTTTCCTCTGTTTTCTTTGTTTATCTTTTTATGGAATGAAACACTTAAGTACCAAAAACCAAATAAAAATCAAACCAAACAAGCTAGCAGGAATTTCATTACATATGTTCATATATATTTATCACTACTATCATGTTATCTCATGATATGTTTCTTGACTTTATTTTTGAGTTGGCATATTTTGATAACTGATTTTCTGAAACTTTTATAATTAAATTTAGTCATATTTTCAATGCTAGTTATCTCTGCATTGTGCTTAAGAAATTATCATCAACTCTGAGGTAGCAGTTATTTTTTTCTAGAAACACTGCTCTTTTGCTCTTCACATTTAAATATGCAATATACTCAGAATTACATTGCTATTCAGACCTTGTGTATTTCAAATAATAGATTCCCCTAATAACTTCTCCATGTCTAACAGGAAACCTTTCACCTGGGGTCATATAGAATGCTCCATTAACAAAGAATCTATATTCTAGAAGGTTTATTTCACAATTACATAACTCCTAGGAAATTTCTGTAATCAGTGGCTCAGAAATACAACCTCTGTAGTGTATGTGAAGTAAGAATCATGCGATGTGTGTGCATGTGCGCACAATCACTGTTCTTTTCTTTTGAATTTTGAAACAACAGCAATTATTCTTTGAATGACACATTATTAAATGGATTTGTTTTGAACTTGTCTTTAATCAATGCATTTATTAGAGTGTATGTAAGGATTACAAAATAAATAGTTGAGACTTACTTGCTTTTGTTTGTTTGTTTTAACTGAGTACTGTCATTTGACTGGGGATAGTTGGGCCCTGCTTAGTCTATTTGATGATAGAGACCGAAAGTTCTGTTGGCAATAAAAATGATATTTGTAGAATCACCCAGTCCGTTGGAGTGCTATAAAAGAGCTGTTGTCAATAAAAACTGTAATTATTACTATAGTTTTGTTCCATTTCTGTGGTAATTAGTTATTATCATTATTTATTACTTCATTTTATGGTTATTGCTTGCAATTTCAGAATTTAAATACTGAAAGCATAAACAGTGTTAATTTAATAGCAGTGTTGAAATTCTGAAAACTCCATGTGGTGTTAAGATTATTAATAAGTATATTTCAAATGGATATTCTAATTACATTTTGCATTTTGCCAGATTTCTTGTTCATCATAATTTTGAACAAATTGTTATGTTTTGTCATCTGAAAATTGTCATGCAAAACTAAATGTCATTTCATGGGACTGTGTTTAGGCAAACACCATGAATATTGTAGTTCACAGAAGAAACAATTCAGTGATTAAGAAAAAATTCTAAATAGGCTTTATGTGCTTTATATATTATTAAAGACATCTTCAGACCTTTAAAACTTTTGAGGGTATGGAGAGATGGCTCAGTGGTTTAGATCACTTACTGTTCTTCCAGAAGATCTGGTTCATTTTCCAAAAATCTCATGGCATTTCACAACCCTCTACATCCTATTCCCTCTTCTGGTCTCCTAAGGCAAATACATGTATTTGCACAAACTCATTTTGGTACAGAGAAATAATTTAAAGTATAAGAAATATTTTTTTAAAAAATCATATTTCACACAATATAGAACAGTTTGATAATAGATGATATTTACTGTTATTTTCATTTAAGTCATTTTTAATTATTATTTTATGTGTTTGAGTGTCTTGCCTGCACACATGTCTAGACAATGAGTGCATCACTGGTGACCTTGAAGGTTATAAAAGGACATCAGACTCCCTAGAACTGGAGTTACATATGGTTGTAAGCTGTCAGGTAGGTCCTGGGAATTGAAACTCAGCCCTCTGGAAAAGCAGTCAATGCTTTTAACTATTGAGCTGTTCTCTCCCTCTCTATCTTTTTAAAATATTTATGTCTATAAATGTGATAAAGAAGCTATCACATTTAGTATAAAGTGCTTACAATTTATCAGCAACCACCATTCTTACTAATTATCTTTGATTTAAATTTCAAATCAAATGTACAGTTTAACCACACATCAGTAATGGCATCATCAGAATATGATGGAAAACTAATACCACTGATGAAATTACACTTTATTTGTACCAGAGAATAAAGTGACAAGTAGGAATTAGGTTATTTTACAAGAGACTTTTTTCACAATTTAATGGTACCTTCTGCAGTAACAGTAAAGTATATGAATAATGAGATAATATCCACTTGCAACAAGATCTTTGGGGATTCACCAATAATAGAAATAATATTTTCATCAGGCCAGATATGAAAACTTACAAGTGATATTTTAATAAAAACTTATAACACAAACAAGATGAAGTAATACAAATAAGGAGCAAAACCAGACCAAGCAAACAAAATAGTAGATAAATTAATTTTTGCAAATAGACAATATACAAAGGTAGACATTTTTTAAAAATAAGGCAATAAAATAGGCCCAATGCACACATGAAAATACTTCAGACAATTATTCATAAAACCAGTGTGAAGTTATAATTAGGAGGCCTGTTCCTAGATTTCAGAAGGACTGCTATGGAGTACATGCTAGCAAGAGTTAGGAGACATTGAACTTCCTTTAGCAGATACAATTTTGCATAGTCATTTGAGAAACCATATAGAGAAAACAGACCTCAAAACTATAAAATGAACTATTGCATAAAATATGATAGGTCTGCAATGAGTTTATCTACCTTAAATGAAATCAAAAGATTAAAGGTATTTACTCTTTTTTCCACAGTAGCCAAAGTGTGAACATAGTTTAAAAGTTCATCAATTAACAGATGTGATGTGAGATGATCTTCTGTATATGTGTTGCTTTTATTTGTTGAAGAACAAAGATATTTTAGCCAATGACTTACCAGAATAAAGTCATGTGGGAAATCCAAACAGAGAGAGAGAGAGAGAGAGAGAGAGAGAGAGAGAGAGAGAGAGAGAGAGAGTTGAGAAAATGCCATGTAGATTCCAAAGAAGTAACATGCTGCACATGTAAGTCACCGCATCTATTACACAGATTAATAGAAATGTGTTAATTTATATGTAAAAGCTACCTAGGAATACGCATAAGCCATTGACCAAACAGTGTTACAATTATTATAGATTCGGTGTGATTTTTCCGGTCTGAGTGGCTGGGAAATGAAAGTACAGTCTCTGTTTAAACAGATGGTTATTTATAATAAATAAATATTCACATGGAAGTATATATATATATATATATGCCTAAAATATATTCATGAATAAATATACTTAAAGTATAATTTTATAGTTGCTTCAGCAGAAAGTGGAAACAACATTTCCAGGGAGTGGGACAGATCTGAAGAATGCTATACTGTTATGCTATGTGCAATCAGCTGGACATGGAAAGATGAATGATTGAATTTAGAATAAAAAATAATTTACAAATAGAAATTTTAAAATTCTGGTTAGTGTTGTAGCAAGGCATCAGTATATTTGAAACTTCCCAAACAAGAATCTCATATAGACAAGGTCAGTAAAACTAATTTTGTAAGGTATTGAAAAAAGTAAGCTAGCTTGCAATTAGTTATGGATATCAAATATACATCTAACATATATATATATGGTATGTAAATGACATTATATTTGAATATATATTATGTACAATGAACATAATTGTGCATTTCAATTTTACATAAAATATATGGAACAGCAATATATGTGTTTTATTTTCCCTAATTCCACTCCCTCCTCCAAGTTCCTCCCCACCTCCACTCTCCCCTAGACTGAATCCCGCTCTTTTTCCTAAAGGCATAATAAGTATGAAAAGTAACTCAGCAGTAAAATCCAAATGTTGGTTTTATAAATTTTCCCATTAATTATTTTAATGCTAATGAACGTTTGAAAGTATTTTCCATTTAAAAATCAAAGTTGGAACATAGTCTGGAAAAATGGCTGAGTCTTAAGAGTTCTTGCTGCTATTCTTGAAGACTTATGTTCCTAACAACAAGCTCACAACTGTCTGTAATTCCTGCTCCAGGGAACAAAGACTCTTTCCTCCATAGATACCTGTACTTAAATGCACACACACACACACACACACACTTAAAATAATAAAGAAAAGATGTTTTAAAAATCATACTTTATAATATTAAAAGTAAATTCCAAGGATTAACTATGACTTAATATCATTAAATAAAATATAAATGCTTCAACCTATGAAATGACTTAGCAGGTAGAAGAGATCGTTGTCTATTCTGATGATCTGAATTCAATCCCTGAGACCTCTATGGTAGAAAGGGAAAACCAACTTCTGACCTTCACACAAGCACTATGTCATATACAATACACACAAGGACACACACACACACATGCATGCTTATGTACACACAAGCAAATGAATATGTATACACTATGCTCAGAATAAATACTTAATATATTTTAAAATATATAAATACTTTTAACTATTGATAAGTTACTTAATTATTTATTGCTCTATCAGATCATTTTATTGCTTTGTGATAGACACTATATCATTGGAATCTTATTTGATAGATTAAAAAATAAACATGAGATTTCTCACTAGCAAAATGCTAATCTGTATAGATGGCTTCTGGAAAACACAGAACCCAACAATGATTCTCTTCTCTCCCATTATAATAGTGTGAGTCCTTAGATGGTTTCTCAACTTGGCTCAAAATACATTTGGCAGGAGCAGGGTTATATTTAATAGAAAATTAAAAGCTTTTGCTTATTTTAGGGTTTCCAGTAGGACATTTCTAATATTATCTCTGCATCCCAGAAGCATTGAATGCATTTTGTATTTGTTAGGATCTTTAAATATATAGTCGATGTCCAGTGAGGTACTTGCACACTACTTCTTTACTGGCATGGCAAACATGCTCCTGTTTTGATGCTCCATAACTGTATCAAAACAACTCTGTTTTTAGGGTTGAAATTGGGAATGGGTACTTACAAGTACCCTAAACTTCAGATTCAACATGTCAACTTAGCTGAGAAGATTATTAAATTCTGCATCCCTTGACTTAAGCCAAATGGTATACATTCCTTTCTCCTGTCTCATGAAAAGCTAGTCAAAGCTGAAATTTCAAATTCTCTTTAAAATGATTATTGTATTGGTCTTTTTATTCCTCAGTGGAATATTACAACTTTCCTCTGTAGTCCAGAAAGAAAGAATAGTGGTTGGTTGTACCATTTCTCATCTTATTTACGTTAGACTGTGAATCAGCTGATTGTAAAATATCCAGATAATATAACTTGGTATACAAGACAGGAAAATGGAGAAGGGTTCAACACCACTAACATATTGATTTGTAATGATATGGTTGAGTAAGTTCTGTATATAGGGAGAACCTTTGCAGGTACAACAACTACGGTTATGAAAACAACAGTTTTCATACTATCTCCCAAATATACCACCTCCATTACCAATACCTCATTATTTGAAATTTCTTATGAATACACACTGGGGCTGACTCAGATTCATTTTTTTGCCCTTTGGGTATGTGTATTAGCTATTGTTTTCACTGTCCACATAATTTACAAGGAACTACTTAATTAAGAGAAAAAAGATTGCTTGACTTAAAGTCTGATGCTACACTGTTATTCTGGCAGTGAGGACATGGTAGCAAGCAAGAGCATCAGCCAGTCACATTATAGCTGCAGTCAGAAAGCAGGGAGCAGGGTCAGGCTATAAAATATCAAGCCTCACCTTCACTGAGACACTTACACAGTAAGTCTCCCCCCCACTAAAACTTCAGTAACCTTGCCTAATAGGGCAACCAGTGGAAGACCACATGTTCAAATATACTAGCCTATTGGAAAATTACACTCAGGTCACAAATATAAATGAAAACCTATAATGTATAAATCAATTCATCTCTCTGTTGGATTGCATCACATTTTACTTGTTAATAATACATTTTATACTTGGAGTCCTAGTTCATATTTCAAATATATGTGCTTCATTGGTTTGCAAATAGTATAGCCCCAGCATTGCATTTTTGCATACTTACTGCTAATTTATAAGTAATGTGATTTTTAATAATAAAGAGATTGGAATATTATGGATTATGACAGAATTCACCAGCAAGCATACTAATAGGGTGTGTAAAGTCAAAATTAACTGCATCATCATGCTTGTTCCCTAATAGCATAGAGGATTGTTACCATTTGCTCCCTACTTTGGTCCTCAATATATGTATTTTATTAATTTTCACAAATATTGTCTCAGTGCACTCACAAATTGAAAATGATACCCATGGACCAGTGGGGCTTAGCCTGGGGAGAAGTTCCTTTCTACAGAGCAATGATCAATGCAAAGACTCCAAACGATCACAATCCTTAGAATAACTAAATGCTGGATTCTGGATTTTATGGGGACACTTATATCAGCACTGCCTTCCCCTCCTTGTTTTTTCAATAATTGTGGAGTATTATATACAGAAGGAATGGGAATGATTTCAGACTCAGAGAATAGAAGTGTGTCATTAAATGTGGTCATGAGGCTAGCATACTCATTCTTCACTAATATACACAGTAACTATGGATGTCTGCACACAATTAGGCATTCCACCTTCCTACAACTAATAGAGAGATGTCCATGAATACTCCATTTTTCCCACAGAAGACAATGACTCTTAGTGATTGTTGAAGGGAGGGGTATCATTTTCTTGAATGGTGTAGCTACTGGAGAAAGATTAGGGGTCTAACGTGAGTTCTATAGAAAAGCCAGAGCACAGTCAGAAATGACTGCAATCACAATATATCTTATGCACAGATGAAATGCTGAACAGCAAAGAAAACAGAAAAAAAATCTTTTTTTTAAAATTATACCATTATTATTTACTGTTTATATTTGCTTTCACTTTTTACTTGTTATATTTTTTATTAAATAAGCTTGCAAATAAAATAAAGCAAGCACCACATACCAAAGTAAACAAGTCTCAAAGTCTATATGTCTCAGTGAACTTCTATATAGTCAGACATGAATGTTGTGAAGCTTATCTAGGCAGTATATCTTATGCACTTATCCAGCACCCAAACCAAAAAAACCATGACAAAATAGGAACTAGAAAAATAGCTAGATTTGTATTCTCTTTCATAGTTTATTATTTTTACTACCTATATTCAATTTCTTTCCATGGCCCAATATGTAGCCTTTCTTGGTGTCTTATCTTCACTTTATACTATATATACAAATGTGCATTTGTTTACATGTAACACAACAAATACTCACCTGTATATACACAAAATATTTGTCTTAAAATACCTGTCAAAATGATTAAGAAATTTTTATTTAAAATAATTTCCTTAATGAAATAAATAATATGAATAAAAATGATTTTTAACTAGATTGAGCTATTTGTTGTGGAAGCAAAAGTATTTGTTTGTTTTTAAATATAAGTTGTGAAAGGTTAAAAATGACTACATTTTATTCTTTACAATACTATGCTTATTATACTTTGTGGTCAAGTATAATATATACATTTTATATACATTGGAAACACACAGAATATGGAACACGTATACAGTATATAAGATAATAGACCCTTTAATCCCCTCCATGGGAATAGATATACACAGACACACATACATGATTGAGTTTATGTAGTTAGTACTTTCCTGTTTAAGATATTGGGGCTAATAGGGCCATTCTTTCAATACTCTGTAATGATAAACAAATTTTCACATAAGAAAATATGCATGCATTACCTTCTTATAGATCTATTTGATATCTGTAACATTTTGGTTGAAGACAGGTAAATTCAATTATAGAAATTGAATTTGAGTTCAAAAAAGTGAAAATTAATGACAGACAGCTGCATTCAGTAAAGTAGGTATTCGATCTTCCCAGAATTCAGAGAAAATAAAGTCAATAACAAAAGAACAAACTAGACTACAAAAGAAGATCACAGAAGGTCTAGATTAGCACATGGAAATTGAATATGTTTTTATACTTGCTTATTAGGAAAGGTGGCAGAGACCAGCTTTGACAAATATATCACTTACCAGGGTTGGGCTTGCGGATCAGAAATGTTAGTTCTAGTGAACAGTGAAATCCCAGCATTTCATTTTCAATATACTTTTATACCTCAATACTGAAGGGGAAAGAAGGCAACAAAAGACTTTAATATGATACAAAATCGAACAGTTAATTGATTTAATACTTTGAGCTATCAAATCATTACCATTCTGTTGTTTAGGTAGTGAATCTACCCTAAGCTAAATATCCTGAAGGCAACCACTCCCAAGGTCAAACCTCCTATGTCAAAACAAGTAGAAGTATGCTTGCATATTCTGGTCATTTGTCATGGTAGAGTTGATCTACCCGTATGAGCCATCTTAATGTCAAAAGAATCATGTACCACATCCTGGGTCAGGATGTGTAGCCCTGATTGTTATCAACAATTTTGAGCAACCTCAAAGTGTCTGACCATCAGACAAGGTGATAATAGACTGACATTTTGGGGCCTCCACAAAGAGGACACTGAAAAGTGTGGTGAGTGACACCTTTTGAACTCTGATGCCTTTTGAGCTGTAATGGTTTTATCAGGCTAACATTTTTAACGACCATTTCATAATAAAAATTTAATATTTTGATACCTGACAAAACATTCATGACCAATAAAAGAAATTAGTTCCAAACAGAAAAAAAAATCATCTTAAGAAATTAAAATGAGTAAAGGAACTGTCCTAATTTGTGTTTCTGTTGCTGTGATGAACATCGTGACGTAAGTCCACACTGTCAAGAAAGGATTCATGTGGTACACTACAATTCATCACTGAAGGGGTCATGGCAGGCAATGAAGGCAGATACATAGAGACAGAAACTGAAGCCTCAACCACAGAGAAGTGCTATATATTAGCCCGCTTCTCCTGGCTTGTTCAGCCTGCTTTCTGGTACAAGCCAGGACCAACTGCCCAGGGATGGCAGCTCCCACAGTGGGCTGAGTACTTTCACATCAATCATTAATCAAGAAATGTCCCATAGACATGTGCATTTCCTCAATTGAGAATTTCCCTCCCCAGGGAACTTAATTAAGTTGACTAAGGCCAATTACACAGTCCAAAAGTGATTTAAAGCTGATACCAAAGCTAGGCTTCTCTTATGAAAAGTCTGGGTGTGATTATACCCTTAAAAGTTTAACAATTCCTGGGATGTTCCCTTCTGGAGCAAAACTCTTCTAAATCTACATGTGCTCTTAATGTTAAACTGCATCTGAGATATTTAAGTAAGCTGTTATTTAGAGAAATCATTAAAATAGAATCTTCCTTGAAGGTACACTATATGTTCAAAAATATTTTAACTGTCTCTTTATTATTCCAACATGTAATAATAGTATCTATAAAAGATATTCCTGTGCAAAACTTAGAAATATGGAGGAGGACATGTATTGTTTAACCAGCTGTTACAAAACTAATATACTAACAAAATTTATTTTTTCTAAGTTACTTATCTAAACTCTTTTGTCAGTTCCCAAATTTTTTGTGTTCTGAATTCTAGTAATAACATATCAATTAACAATAATTTAAAATGTAAATAAAGAAAAAGCATTGAATTTAAATGAAGTTTTAGCTTCATAAAACAACTCTGATGACATTTATTTCTCTCTTCCCTCCTCCTCTGTGTATGTGGTTGTGAACGCCTGTCATAGCCTGCAAATGGAAACCAGATAAAACTTTTCAAACAGTGACTTCTTTCCCTGCTTATGGAAGCAGGGTCTCTCTTTTCTCTACACCTATGCTCTGTGAATTTTCATGTCTCTGCTGCTCATCTGAGATGTGTTACACCAATGATGGTGAAGACAGTGTTTCTAAGACAATGTTTCTTAAACTGTAGGGTTCCATATCAGATATCCTGTATACTAGATATTACAACATGATTCATAAATTAGCAAAATTTCAGTTAGGAAATAGCAACAAAATAATTTTATAGTGAGGGGTGGGGTCACCACAACACAAGTAACTATATTAAAGAGTTGTATTATCAAGAAGGTTGAGAATCACTGATTTAAGAAATATTTTTTGTGTTAAGATCTTGAACTGTTCACATGTAGTTTATAAAAACAAAAAGACAAAACTCAGAGTTATTACAGATTGAAGCTGAGGGTCTAACTGACTCAAACCTAACATTACATGTTACATGGTTTCCAGTCCTTGCTTTAGAAACTGGATTTTTAAAAGATTGATTAAAGACCCCTTTGTATCAACTAGCAATCACAACACAATTGCTATATCAGAAGCATGAATGAGGATTGTGCTGGTTTGCAGGTCAGCTGGGATTAGTTGGTTTTAGAGGGGTTCATCTGAATAGTTCTTCTGTGCATTTGGTTTGCAGGGGATTAGTTAGACAATGCCATTTTTAGATGTGTTTATCATAAGAATGAAAGAAAAATTCCAGCAGCTGTGAAGGGGAAAGTACATCCTTCCAAGATTCAGCCCTAGTACTTGTCACTTGCCACTTATTCATTTAATCAAAGAACACGTTTTCCTATTTGTATCCTAAAAAAGAAATGGGATAGAAATCAGGAAGTTGACGAAATGATGCTAGGGGTGTAATTTCCATGCTGGCTTAATTAGATTTCTATTGCTGTGAGGAGGAGCCATGACCACTGCAACTCTTTTAAGAGAAAACATTTAACAAGTGCCATTTTTGGTTCTGTTTTGGTGAAACATGAGGGGGAAAGAATAGAAGACATTCAAACTACATACAAATATGACAACTAAACTTTTTATCTCTTGCCTGAGAAAATAAAAGTCAAGACAAGCTATGTAGAATTTCTACATCTCTTATATGTAAGGGAGTATTTACTTTTTTACATGCTAGAAGTTTCTAGGACTTCAACAATTTCCTATATTCATCCTGACACCAAGCATATGCTGAGAGTCCCTGGGAAAGAGAGCAGGTTGCAGTAGGTTTAACTCTTACTTTATTTATATGGTACCTACAAAAGGTTGAGATTGTAGCAAGAATTGAGAGATAAATGGATATGAACTTAACATGAACATTAAGTGACACACATCATTTTGTGAGAGAGAATTTCCTGGGGTGTAAGCATGAATGCTTCTATGCATTAGAAAAGAATTTGGAATATGGAGTAAGACTCAAGCATTCTGGGCTGTACTGCATATTTGAAGACTATTCTAATTCATAGTTCTGAAGTCTATGGTACATTCTGCATTATTTCACACCAAATGTATTTGGTCCTAACTCTTTGTAGATGGTCTACATGCAACTGTATCCATGTTCTGAAAATGTGTTGTCACTCCAAAGTCAATTGTTTTCAGCAGCCTTTAATGACTGTTCAGATAGACATTTTTATGGTAATTTTCCCTCTGATCACAACAAGTTGTCACCTTGCATTTTGGCCAGGTAGCCCTGACAGCTAGAGTAGCACAAGATACTTACCTGGAATTCCAACTATAATGCCTACTCCAGCTGCTGTTAAAGTGGATAAGAAAATGACTAAAACTACAGTTCTGTGATGCAGTTTCTGTGACATCACTTTTCCTGATGGACTAGGACTTAGTGACGATATACCTAATTGGGGTCACCCACACTCTCATCTAAGATCTGTTCCAAAAAAAAAGTTTAATAAACTCATTCATTTCCCAGAGTCATACTTTCTGGCCTTGTGTACAATTTTACACATTCCCTTGTGTACCTCCAGGAAAAGGTAACACAGCAGCATTCTGTATATATTTCATACAGGAAACTGACAAGGTAATAACCACAAAGGCTGCAGTACAGTGTGTAATGCTCACGCTGCTGTTGCTGAGTACTCACAGTAGAATTAATGTGATTGTCATGAATAGTACAAAGCAAAAGTCTAGGAAAGCTAAAGAAAATGTTCCTGAAAAGAAGATACTTAAATGAGTTTCTAAGAAAAATGTTAAAGATTAAAGATATTATTAGTAAGAAAATATGATGGAGAAGAAAACTATTGTCAAAATTATTGACGATTGTATTACACTTTGTAGTAATTCAAGAGATGAAAGAAAATGCTAAAATGGTCATAGAATAAAGAAACTGTTTAGGTTGCATATATGGAGAGAAAGAGAGGGGATGTAACACTTTTGCATAGATGAGAACTTTTGATATTGGAGTAGCATAATAATCAACATTTACTCTAAGACTTTGTTAATTTGAATATTTAATATAAATAAAAATGCTATAAATTATGTGTTACCAATTAGACAGGAGGTGTCTAAAACTCTGGGGTTTTATCAAGTTGGAACCCTCTAAAAGCAAATATTTATATATGCCCCTTCTATAAAATTAAAAAGTAGTACAGCTTCTAAGCCAGCGTTTGGAGAGCTAGCAAGACATCTTGTAAACAAAAACTGAACATAAAACATTATTGTGTAAGAGGAGCGGGCTGTGTCCCACTGTCCAGCTCCTGGTGCCTGGCTAGCTTATACCCAAAATAACCACACAAAAATTGTATTAATTTAAACATTGCCTGAGTATTAGCTTTAGCCTATT
>JAQHUG010000311.1:939404-955873 GCA_028555095.1 Dicrostonyx torquatus
CTGGCATGAGTCTAACCAGTATCCATCTTGGGCAGCAAAAGCACACTGTCTGCCACACTTCCTTTATTCACAGCATTCTGTCCTGTCTACTCCGCCCACCTAAGGGCTGCCCTATTAAAAGGCCAAGGCAGTCTCTTTATTCAATGAATAAAAGCAACAGAAATACAAAAGGAATTCCTACACCAAAGCATTTTCTTCAACTCTTCAGAATACCAAGCTTGCTAATAAGCAGTCAAAGGAAAAGACAAAACTAGGTAATTGAGTGATGTTTGGAATGCAAAATGTTTCGTGTGAACCATTAGAAATGCAAAGATTTCATGTGACTGTCAAGAAATGGAGTGGTTTCAAAGGGAATGTATTGAAAAAGAGAAAACAAAGACATTGAAACAGGGGGATAGAGAGGCAAAGAGAGACAAACTGAGAGGCAGAGAGGCATGGTGTGCTAGTTAGGTATTTTTGTCAACTCACACAAGCTTTTGAGAAGAGGGAAGCTCAGCTGAGAAAATGCCTCCATCAAATTGGCCTGTAGGCAATTCTGTCAGGCATTTTCTTGATTGCATGGCGGATATGGAGGCAGGGCAGCTCACTGTGGACACTGCTGCCTTCCTTTCCCACATCCCTACCTTCTACCCTCACTCTCCAAGTCCTGTGGGGAATAATTTTGCATTGTATAAGACAGCAGGCTGAGTAAGGCATGGGGAGCAATCTAGGAAAGAGTCTCTTCTTCACAGTCTCTTCTTTGGTTCCTGCCTACAGGTTCTTTCCTTTAGTTTCTGCCCTGACTTTCCTCAGTGTTATTTGAGAGCAGTAGCTGAAATAAACCATTTTCCTCCACAAGTTGTTTTGGATAATGGTCTTTATGACAGAAATATAAAGCAAGCTAGAATAGAGGCAAAGAGAAAAGAAGACCTAGACAAAGGAAGACAGAGAGCAGAGAGAAATCACTCCCTTACTGATATGTTGCTGAAGAAGAGGATAAGAGAAGCAAGTGTGATAACAGTAAATAGGCACACTATTAATTTAATGTCTCAAAGGAAGAGAACATATATTGATTTAAGATAACTTGCAGCAAAAGGCTTCAGAAGATGGAAATATTTACTATTAGTCAAATTTAAATATTAAGCAAATAACATAGATTAAAAAGCATAGCAAGCATAACCAGGGAAATGCAAATCAAAATGAATTATCTCATGCATTAGGTTAGCCAATTTAAAACACTATCAACAATAATAATGAACAAGAACAACGTGTTGACTTGTATTTGTAGAAAGTAGACATTTGTTCATTGATAGACATGTAAAATGATAAGACTGATAACACACTAGGGTGCCACCAGTCTCACTAGGATACATGTATCTCTCAAATCAGTAACATGACCTTAAGAACATTTTTCAAGTGTCATTTGAAAGCAGTCAAGAGGTGGAAGTCATTGAATGTTGAAGGCTGATTACTAGATAATAAGAATGGATGTGAGAAGATATTGAAATATTACTCATTTGTAAAAAGGAGGAAATATTGTCATTTATTCTGAGATATAAATCCAGTGGAGATTATACTAAGCAGAATAAGTCTGTCATGGTCATAAAAGGTAACACTGGAATTATTTTACCTTCATGGGTCTAAAATACTTAAAAAGAGAAAGTAATAAGGTTCTTATGAAAGACTATGGGAAGAGTGATCATTGGAGTTGTTTACTAATAAGTACTGCCTTCAGTTTTGCAAGAGAAAAGTTATGTAACTGAACTCACAACTATAAACCTTTAGCTAACAGCACACTACAATTTATTTCAAACAGCTAAGGTATTATGTTTCAAATTTGCACTTTTACCACTATAAAATGACAAATGGTAAATGGCAGAAATCTGAATTTAATGTGATGCTAATGAACATAACTCTAGAGGCAGCCACAGAAAAAAGCACCAATTGGGAGAGAAAATAATAATACTCATCTCCAAAGTAACATTGTGCTACAGCTAATGAGAACAATGCACAAAAAAGAAAAATGCATGCATGTTCCACAAAAGTCTATTTTACTCTGATAGCAGGATATGAACATCTCTGAAAAATCAAATTTTTGTCGCCCTTGAGACTCATCAGAAATCACAGATTTCATACAAATGTTAAAAAAAAAGCACGAGAAACAAGTATGCACCCAGACCCCAGAACCCAATGTAACAAATCTCAGAATCAGGAAGGCAGGATAATATACTTATTTCACAGTTTATCACTTGACATCTGAACATTAATTTAAAGCTGCTAAATTTAGTGTTAAAGTGTGAATTGAGAGACATGTAAACTTGAAAGAAATACAGAGATGCTATTAGAAACTGCCAGTGGAGTCTAATAATGCAGAATATGAATGAAGACAAGTGAGGGAGGGAAATTTATACTCTGCGTGTAGTGGGTTCTCTGTAAGTGAGTAACTTCACAACTTAGGCCAGGATTCAAATATCACTGCTAGAAGCTGAAAAGGTGACTCAGAGATTAAAGGTACTTGCTGATACTCAACAGTTTCATTCCTAGAATACCTGTGCAGCCCCAGAGACTGTGACACCCTCTTCTGGCTTCTTCAGACACTACAGTCACATGTACATACTAGCTCCTGCTCAAATATATATAATGAAAATAAATGCTTAGAGTAGATTAAATGGTAGATAAAAGAGAGAAGAAAATATGAGAGTGAAAAGAGTGGGACACAGCCAAAATTTGGCACATTTAAAATATCAAAGAATATATAGTTTTATCACTTAGACTGTGAATCAGAGCAAGGTATCTTAATTTATTAATGACCAAAATGAGTGAGAATATTATTATTTTAGATAAGAAAATAATAGAGTGGAACGTAGATAGTGTATATGAAGATGGAGGAACACATTTTTAGAAGCACATGGAATCCACAGACCAATTGAACGAGGAAAGCAAAACAGACATCAAGTCAAGAGTTGTCAGTCACTTCGGAATAAAGGGAACCCTAGAGTCAATTGATAATGTCACTTTGGACTCCTACTAAAAAAATTAATGGACATTTCACACCAATCTTCTTCAAATTCTTCGAAGATATTAAAATGAAGGCGACACAGCACCCACTATTGTTTTCACACCCAAACCAGGAGCCTAAAAGAAAAAAAAGAGAGACTACAAACTGATATTATACCCACTTATGTAAGAGCTGGAAGGAGGATCTAGTGGATAAAATGATTGACATGCAAGAACACGGTTCTGAGTTCAATCATCAAAACTCATGCTAAAACTGAAGCTGTGTGTTGGAATCACCCACTGACATCTCAGTACTGGGGAGGTTGGAAGTGGTCACCTTTTGTTTTGATTTTGTAGTTTCTAAACCTATCAGGAATTTTAGGTAGAGCAAACTATTCATCTCTAGGCTTGGATGTAAGGAAGTAAAGGAGCGACTCCTACAGTTCCATTCAAGGACTGCTCTTGGTTCCCTGAGGACTTCTACCTCCGAAGTCTCTGCCACCTCAGAGCAGCAGCACTGGATACCTAGGAGACAGTGGGGCACATTATAGGTTGATACTTTCCCTTCTATATATAGTAGGATTCCTTTTACAGTAACTATCTAAATAAGGAAATCCACAGGGACATGAAACAGAGACTGGACTGAGAGAATGACAATGAAAAGTTAAATGATCTGAAGTTTAATCTTAAGGGAGATGAAATTAATATTTTGGAATTATGTAGTGACTTTGCATAGAATTGGGAGGGCAATAAGAACTATGAACCCATGGATTCTGACATAGTTAATTTTATGATACATGTGGTTTGCCTAATAAGAAAACAAATGAGGAATATTAAGCCACCATGCTGAAAGCACAAGATAAGTGTAGTAAGGTCCATTCATGTAAGAATATGAAGCAATGCTTTCGGTAGAGGAATTATTAGAGGGCTCTATTCCTTTCTTTCAGCAACATCTATACTTACAGAGTCAGTTTTCATTAGACATTTGGGTAGCATCTCTTTGTTTGTTTCCATGTTCCAAAATAGAGAAAGAGTTCATGGCTTAAGGTAGCATAGAAATTAAACTTACATTAAAAAGCAAGAAATTAAACTTACAATTGTTAACTAAGATAACTAGAAAGGCAACTGGTTTTTATTGCAAGGTGATCTTATGAGCTTCAAGTTTTCTATATTTGAAAAATTCATTTGTTGACACATTCGGGTTTTCTATGTAAATAGCCATATTTACATATGCACATAAAGAAAAATGAAATAATTTGCATATTTTATGTAAATACAATATCTTCAAATATAATTTCTTTTATCTTATTCATTTTCTATATTTCTGGATGATATTAGAAAGAAAGTACCTAACTTCTCATTATTAAGTAGACATTACCACCAGGCTCACACACAGTGCCTCGTTTATGATGCCTGTGATGCTTTTGGCATCGTTGTTCCAATTACTGGATAAAATGAATATATAAAAAAAATACTAAATACCATCTTTAAAATATAGCACTTAATATAGTGACAGCCAACACCCAAACCCAGTTAATGATAAATGAATGTTGTGAAATATTATTTTAACTTTCTTTATTCATGGCATTACAGTATCTTCTGCTTTCATTTTTTTGTTTTGCATAATTAGCATATTAGTTGCTAATAGGGAATCTCATAAATTTTTCTATGCTGTTTATTAAATAGCTGAAACATCTCTCTACTTCATAAAGCAAAATGACTACAACCCACTAGAAATACTCAGGGGCTTGTTATTTCAAATTAAAAATTTGTAGAACCATGTTAGATGAAGTCCTAACTTGAGGATATCCCAGAAAGTTCTGAGAGCAAGATGTTATTTTGGATCTCCACCATCTTTCCTACTCCCTGGTAACCACTTGTCCTGTGGAGGCACAGTGGGAACATAATGGCTTCAAGTGATGTCCAAAACAACAATTTCTTTTAGGGAACACAGTGAATTACCCATTTCGTGACCGAATTCCTTTAAACATTGTCTTTGAACATTGAGAAATTTCTGAAAACTAGAAAAAAAATTTCTATCTATCTATCTATCTATCTATCTATCTATCGATCGATCTTGTAAAAGTCCATAGCAAAATGTATTTCAATAGTATTGGTCACTTATACAGAAACAACATGATACTGAAGTTTTATCTACTTGGAAAACGACTACAGAAAATATTATTCAATATTTATGTAGCCTTTGATTTCCTATTTAATAGTTTGTATAGGTTTATTGCTGCAGAGACTTCATAACCCTATTTGTGAAAATTTATATCCAGCAGATATACCTTCATTGGTTCTTACATGAGTTATATATACAGCAAATAAAAGCTAATAACCTGAGAAAATGTAAATTTTTCATTTACTTACATGTTGACCGAGGTTTCTGTTCCACTGGTCCTTCAGTCATCCAGTCCCAAAGGAATCACACAGAGGTCTATATTAATTATAAACTAATTGGCCTAGTATCTCAGGATTCTTATTAACTCTTATATTAGCCCATAATTCTTGTCTGTATTACCATGTGGCTTGGTACCTTATTCAGCAAAGCAGTCACATCTTGCTTCCTCTGTCTGGGTCTCAACTGCAGACTGAGTTTCATCTCCCAGAATTCTCTTGTTCTCATTGCCCCACCTTTATTTCTTGCCTGGTCACCAAGCCTATACTTCTTCCTGGCTACTGGATAATTAGCATTTTATTAAAAATTATACAAGCGACGGATAAAAGACCATTGCCCCACAGCATTTCCTCCCCCCTCTTAAAAAATCCAAGGACTCTGAATCTAATATCCTTTGTTTAGCTTTTCTCCTGACCATTATCCATAATAACAACTTGTAACCAACATTCTAAAATTCTAAACAAAGGAAAATATCCATAGTCCATTTTTTGGGAATGTGAGAGTAGTTTTCCAGGATATTTCTTGCTCAGTGGAGGTAGTGATAATTGTATGGAGACCTAAAGAAAACTTAGAATTTTGGTCAAGTCATGGGTGGAGTATCCTGTGAGGCTTGATCATTTCAGGCAGCAGCCTTGAATCTGTTCTGGATGTAGAACTCAAACATCTGGGCCATCTGCTTTTACTGGAGATTTCTCAGGTGATCTTCCTTGATCAAATCTTCCTGATTTTTCTTAACTGAGAATGAATTTCTCATCTCCTGTAGAAACAAAAGCAAAATATCTTCCCTAAAGTAACATACCTTTGACTTCAATTTTTAAGTCATGGTATTTTCAAAATACATATCTTGGATTAATTCAGCAGCATTTATAAACAAATATCTTTTAACAGCTTTTTCTCCTTCCTCAGCATTCAAACAATTTAAAAAGCATGTAATAACATACAGTATCAAGATTCCCTGTATATTTTCTATCTTTACATGTTTTTATTTTAAACTCTATTTCTTTTATTTTTATTTTTTGATTTTTTGAGACAGGGTTTCTATGCGTATCTTTTGATATTTGGGAACTCACTCTGTAGATCAGGCTGTTCTTGAACTCACAGAGATCTGCCTGCCTCTGCCTCCCAAGTGCTGGGATTAAAGAAGTTGTGTGCCACAACAAGTTGAACACACAGAATGCTGTAAAACAATGATCTTTTATCTTGTCACTCATATTATTTTAATAAAAGGCTAATTGGCAAGTAGCCAGTCTGGAAGTATAGGCATGGTGACCAGGCAAGAAGTAGAGGCAGGAATGAGAACAGGAGAATTCTGAGAGAGGAAAGCTCAGTTTGCAGTTGTGACCCAGACACAGAGGAAGCAAGATGTGACTGCCTTGCCAAATAAGGTACCAGGCCACGGGGCTAACACAGACAAGAATTATGGGGTAATATAAGAGTTAATAAGAAGCCTGAGCTAATAGGCCAATCAGTTTATAATTAATGTAGACCTCTATGTGATTCCTCTGGGACTGAACGACTGAAGGACCAGGTGGGACAGAAAACCTTGATCAACAGTTATACATATATTTCTGCACATAGCTTAATATGATTTGTGGAATATTTTGGTCAAATTATTTCTACATAGGAGATAAATCTAGTCAGTGGTTATACTAAAGCACTGTACAATTATATAAAAATTAAGTGATAAATCTCTTCATTAAAAGCATTTCCCAATTATGTGTTACAGTACTACTTTAAAAATGAACAGTTAAATAGATTCTGATGGATGTCCTGTAACCTATAAAAGTCCTTAAAACATATTTTAATTGGAGAAAAAATACAAGTAAATGTCCTTAACCATCAAGTCATCTTTGCAACATTTTTCTTTGCTTTGACTAATAATAATTTTCTATTTCCTTGTTATTAATATTTTATTAGTTTTGGCAGCATACTAAAGAATATATTACCAAATTCGAACTTAAAAAGATTCATTTAAGCATTTTTTCTGCAAGTTTTAATACTATATTTTCGTTGTGGATGTGTGTTTGTGGATGTATGTGTTTGCTGTGTGCACATGTAGGTGCATTTTTGTGTTCTGGTACTAATGTATGATGCTTGCATGCAAGTTGAGGAACAAGGTTCTCCCACAGCATCTGAACAGATTGGATTCTCCAGACTATGCTTTCAGTTATCAGCCTGTTTAGACTATGATGTCATACATGAAAATGGAAAACTGATAGATGCTGGGTTTTGGACTCATTCATTTAATAAACTCTTTTATCTTGAAAAATAGGACAACTTAGCAAATCTCATTGTTTGGAGAAAAAAAGATAAGTGAAGCTTAACAAGAGTATTAAAGATTTATCTTCACAGTCTAACTTAATAAATTCTTTTAACATAGCCTAACCAGAGAAAAATCTGTGCATTTTATATGTATATTCAGTTTCCCTCAAAGTCAACTCTAGAAAAAGTCTGCTAAAATATAGCATAATGAGTAAAAGACACTGGATCTTGTTTAGGCAGATTCATGGTTACTTTGTTTGGCTTTCTGTTTTTGTCGACTAGACTGAATGACAAGAACACTTTTTCTACTAGAGACAATACTTGTAAATCTACATTTCCATTCCTCCCTCCTTCTGACAACCTTGTCATAGACCTTACCACTTCTTGCATTTGTCAGAGCTAACTTGAAATGTGAGGGTGCTCTCAGTGTTGGTTTTTATTAAGTCATGTTCTTTTATAATGAATAACCACATATTTTTACATAAATAAAATTTAATAAATAATTATGATAAGAAACCTTTCCTTTTCGTACACATTTGAAAAAGACTTGTTATATTCTGTTGTAATTAGGTGCAGGTTGTGTTCCCAGCACCTGAGTGGAGTGCGGCCATTAGTTTATGCCTGAAATGATTACACACAGACTGTATTCATTTAAACTCTGCCTGGCCATTAGTTCTAGCCTCCATTGGCTAATTCCCACATCTTATTTTAACCCATTTTAATAGTCTGTAAGTCACCACGAGGTGATGGACTTACCAGGAAGATACAGTATGTCTGACCCTGGTGGCTTCATGGCGGCTCTCTCCCTGACCCAGTCTTCTTCCCAGCATCCTGTTCTCTTATCCCCACCTATCTAAGTCCTGCCCAAGGCATCTTCTTTATTAACCAATGAAAGTAATATAAAATACAGGAGAACACTCCCACATCAATCTTCATTTTTAATTTAGTACTATTTTTTAAATTAATGATTTTTGTAATAGGACTCATGTGGTATATGTTAATCAGGAAATAATACTTGTAATTATCATAAATAACTTGTACAAATACATGCAACATCACTAAATAACATATAGTATGAGCATAGAGGACATTTGAGTGAGAAAGTACCCACATTGCATAATAGAACATTGTGTATTTTTAATTGATTGAACTGGATTAAAGGTCTTCATTTAATGAATGAAGAATTATTTATATAACCAAAGATGTTTATGAGAATAGGTCTTTCTTCCTGGAAATCTTTTGACATGTTTTTAAAAATCTTGTTTTCATAGAAAATGAATTTGAAAACAAAATCATTTTGTGTGCTGCACAGAAAATAAGCCCCTGTGGTACTGAATAGAAGATATCATTTGTGGTTGACATAACAAGATTTCCTCCATTGCTTAAGGCATATAGTTCACAAATGGCTTATTCATATTTTGAAAAGAAAATAATATTGCTGCAACATTTTTACTTAAGAAAAGCAAAAGCAAATTTCTGCTAAGTCCTTTCTGTGGTTATAATGCAGTGAGTGAATATAATAGATCAAATATATGTATATGCTAAATGACCTAGAGAATTCAGGAGACAGAAGGAAACAAAGCAAGAAAAGGTAAAATTCTTATAAGTTCACATAATTAGAGATAATAGATCCATTTGAATTCAGAAAACTACTTTTTGAGTTAGTATAAAATAGTCTATCCAATCACTTTATGATCAAGTGTAGGAGGGTCTGTCTGCCTGGCTTGTAAGATAGGTCAGCCCTTAGGTGGGTGGAGTAGGCAGAACAGAAGTTCTGAGAAGAAAGGAAGTGGATCAGTCGCCGTGAGGCTCCCGCCCAGATGGATGCAGGTTAGACTTTTCCGGTAAGTCACCACATGGTAACTTACAGACTTTTATAATGGGTTAGTTTATGAGGTGAGGGCTAGCCAAGAAAAGGCTGGAGATAATGGGCCAGGCAGAGTTTAAATGAATATAATTCTCATGTGGTTATTTCGGGCATAAGCAAGCAACCAGTGGCTGAGTGGGCCGTGGCTGGGGACTGGGAGCTGGGTGCCAAGAACACAACCTACACCTCTCCTCCCATTTACAACAATCAAGAAAATCCAGTTAGTTAAGAGTATCTAAATTGAAGAAGCTGGATATTTGACTCAATGGTTAAGAGTTTACACTGCTCTATCAAATGTTCAACACCCTCTCTTAATCTCTGTAGGCACTTGCCACATATGGTGCACATAAACTTATACAAGTCTACATAAGTGTGTGTGTGTGTGTGTGTGTGTGTGTGTGAGTATTAAACAAATTAATACATAAAATTTTAAAAAGTATCTAGATGAGTTTGGAATAATCAATTTTCATAATATGCATGCTAGAAACAAACTTTTTGATTATTAAATTTTTACAAAAGCATTCAAGTTAGAAATAGTGTCACATAATTTGGATCATCTTGAAGGAAAATGACTCTTAATGATATTCTGTTGTACTTTTAGATCAGTCACTTCAGCAGCAATCATCAGAGAAGCTTCTTTCTGCAGCAGATGGGAGAAGATTTCTAGAAACAGACGTTACACACAATGTGAGAGAACTTATAACACTGAGCCCTACATGGAATGTCTCTATTAAATTCTTCCCCTCAAAATCATGGAATCCTGGGGAAGAGGATGATGAAGGAATGTAAGAGACAGAGAGGATAGATAGCAAAATTCTCTGAATCAGCACAAGAAAAATTTATATGAACTCACAAGAGTTTTAAGTAGCATGTACAGAACCATTGTCTGCATTATTTCATAACTTCCAATTTACAGAAATCTGAGTTGCTGAGTAGGTCTCTGATGTTTGTGCTTCCTTTTGAGTTCTTTTCCTTCTTTTCATTGATCTTTTCCAACTTTGATGTAATACTTTTTGTTTTATGTTATTATATTTTATTTTGTTATATTAAAATGAATGACTGAATGAATAAATGAATTAATTAATGACCAAGCCACTAAGGGTAAAGGTTAACAACTAAAAATTTTATCTATTGGAAGCGAGAAAATCAATTTTCTTTCATGGAGTGACACTGGGTAAATCAACTACTCTAGGAGAGGCCTCATGTTCAGTAGTTGAGCAACTTAAAATGGACTCTATAGTAATTTTGTGTGCTTTTATTTTGTTACAATTTGGCAGATTTATTTGCATTTGTGTATGTGTGATGTTTTATTTTATTTTATTGGTATTGAGGGATTTGTTATGGTAATGGGTTTTGCTTACTTTTTTGAGAAAGAACTTGATAAGTGGATAGGGAGAGTATCTAGATGGGCTTGGGGATATGAAGAATATGATCAAAATATATTTAAATTAAAAACTTGTTGTAAATAATAAGACAGATATGATTATGGCTTAGAAACCCAAGATGAAGATATAAAACTGGAATAGGACTCCTATTACTTTAAAAGAATTTTAATGTTAACTTAGAAATTATTGGGTTTGCTCTTGGGGTAACTAGATTTAGATTCATAAGTAGTGGATGAGGTGATTATTCCTAATATAGAGAATAGGCAGCAAGATTCACTGTCTGGCTTCTGATTGAATCAGATTTATTGAATGTCTGATTGACCCAGATTTTCTTTCACCATGTATTATCCATATCTTTTCTTTGAATTTCCTTGGATTCATCTGTACCGGAAAGTTTTAACTTTTAATTAATTGGAATTTAAAAACATTTTAATTTTGTCCTGAGGAATACTTGCTAGTTTTAGCTGAGTTAGAAAATATATTAGATAATAGCCTAAAACATATATAAGGCAAATTGAAAATGTATATAGTTTTTAAATACTTATAAGTTTTAAATACTTACATCCCCTTATTTACCTACTTATTTTCCATCTATAACTAAGAACTATCTTATCAATTCACATATTTTAAAGTAAAACTGCTACAATATTGTATATATATATATATATATATATATATATATATATATATTATACTTCTTAGTGTAGGTATTTTTGAAATTTTTATTTATGTGACTGGAAAAACAGTTATAATTTATTAAAGTTGTAAGCAAAAAGTGGCATAAACTGTTTCATTGAAAATATGCTTGAAAGGATAAATGGTTTTCATGACTTTCCACTTTTGTTTTTTATTGACTAGAAAATACCATCCATAAACATCTTTTCATTGAATACTTATAGAGGGATTACTCATCTGTAAGAGTTAGAGGCAGTTTCTTTATTCAATCAATGAAAGCAACAGAAATACAGAAGGACCCTCTTACATCACTCATGTAGTCAAAAACTTTTTTTAAAGGAATGAAAGTGTTGATAATTTTCCAGAACTAATGAGCATTCAACTAACAATTGTCAGATAAGGTGATTAATAAATTAGACAAAGCATAAGGGAAAAAAATCAGGCCTGAGGGCATTGACTTTATTAAAGTACAAGTGACCAAGCCAAAGAAAATATTGTCTTCTGTGATGCACCGCTTTCTTCATACTGATGATTAGATCGATTAGCATAAAATTTGGATATAGTAACTGTTAAGACACCTTTAAGTGAAATTATTTTTTTGGTTCTGGGATCAAGTAGCCTTTTCTCATTTTGTTATAACTCTGAAAATCCAAGCCAGCTGTATTTCTGCTGGCACCCAATTACCAGAAAATTCCCGACTCTCCCTTACATGCCAAAAAGATATAATTTGTCCAATAGTATGGTTGATAATCATGGTAATCTGAATGGAATGTTCTTTGTAGACTGATGTGTTTGAATGCTTGATCATAGGGAGTGATACTATTAAGAGGTATGGCTTTGCTGGAGTAGTGGTGACTTTGTTCTAGAGAAGTATGTCTCTAGAGTGTGGGCTTTGATGTCTCAGAAGCTCAAGCCAGCTCACTTCCTGTTGCTTGCTAGTCTGAATGTAGAATTCTCAGATTCTTCTCCAGGATTATGTCTGCCTTCTTGCCAATATGCTTCCCACTATGACCATAATGAACTAAAACTCTGAAACTGTAAGTCAGCCCCAATTAAATGTTTTTCCTTATAGCAGTTGCCATGGTTATGATGTCTCTTCACAGCAGTAGAAAATCTAAAGATATTGTCCACTTGGTTGGGGTTAGAATCAGGTAGGAGATATAGATGTGAGCATGCCTGTGGGCATGTGTTTAAGAGATTTCAAAAAGAATTCCCATCCTATATATTTGGAGCATCTACCATGGGTGGGGGCTTGATTGAACAGAAAACTAAAGAAAAAACAACAAGCCCAGCACTACCATACATGTCTCATTGTCATGTCTCCACAACTGCCAGCATAAAGAAGCACACTGAATTTCTTTAAAGATTAACTTATATATTTTTAACTATGTGCACACATGAGTATGCACTATATGTGCGTGTGTGTGTATTTGCCTACAAAGGCCTGAAGAGGCATCAGTTCCTTTGGATCAAGACTTGTAGACTATTATGTGTCACCCTATGCGGGTGCTGCAACTTTAGGTGAGTCTTCTGGAGAATAACAGGAACCCCTAAATGCTGAGACATCTCTCTGGCAATATATTTAAAATTTTTAAATTATCCTCATAAAATAAAAATTTTGTCATAGACTTATTGAATAAGGAAAAAAGCATCAGTGATGTTGATATTGGCTTAATTTTAGTAAGTTATTTAACAATGCAATGTGAAATTGAATCAATTTACAATGGTAAGTGAAATCAATTTGTCATGGCCATGAAAAGAGAAATTAAATTCAAAAGTTGTTTTTCATGAACATGGGGCAAATATAATCAGCAGAAAAGAGTTTGTAATATTACCACAAGTGAGGAAAACTTAACATAGTAAGGAAAAGGCAGAGTAACTGGTATGTAACCAATGTGAAAGATTTAGGTGGATATTTTAAAAAATCAGTAACAATGAATAATTGTGCTGGCCAGTGTTAACTAGCAGCTCAGAACACAAAGGAAGCACCTTAATATCATGTCTGGGACCCAAAACTATGATCTATTCCACCTTATTTAAAGTTCAGAGAGTTTGAGCTTACTTTTGCTCATTCTACATTGTTAACAAGTGTGACTACCGAAACAAGATATCATGACCCAGGTTATAGTTATTTGGTGTTTTGGACATTAAGATGGTCCATAGAGGTATATCCATTCCGCCCTACCAAAGATAGGATAACTCAAGCATCCTTCTGCTCCTTCTTTTGAAATAGAAGGTTTGACTTAGTGAATGGTTGTCTGCAGGCTACTTGATGTAGGGTGAATTTACTGCCCTCAAAATCAAATTCCTTTGCTTAGAAATTAATGGCTTGATGTCTCAAGTATTGGAGCAAGTTGTTCTAGTTTTCCTTTGTATCATGTTAAAGTGGTCTTTTGCTTTCTTGCCCTCTTTTGTATTGGAGTATAAAAGTATATGGAAAATAAACATAGGGTGGGGTGGGGAGAAAATTCTGCATTCAGTATTCACTGAGTTGCCCTCCTGTTACTATTCTGTATCTCTGTTTTTCTTCCTTATCTTTGTTCCTCCTCCCTCTCTGTAGCTGTACCTAACATGTCTAATCCTCATGCTCCTACCCTGGAATGTACTAACCATATCATGGCTAGGAATATGATAAAGGTCACCCCAAAAAGGTGGCTCCCACAAATCAGGTTGACCAGTGACATCTCTGTGGAGCACTGTTTTGGTGGCTAATTGATGTAGGAAGACTCAGCTCTGGTCAACAGTATCATTTCAAAGATGAAAACCTTGAACAGTTTGAGAGGGAGAAAAGCTAGCTGAGAAGAGGTTGTGTCCAGCTAAGTAGGATGCCCACATTATCTCTGCTCCTGGATACGAAAAAGATGTGACTAGTTATTAAAGATCTGGGCTGTATTCTCAATGCTGGACTCAAACTTGGAACTGTAATCCCTCCTCAACTTCTTTTGTTCAGGTTGCCTTATCACAGCAACAGAAAAGAAACTAGATAAATTATTTTAGAACTTTAATGCTTCTACATTGTTTTAATTTTATGTGTGATGCCATGGATGCAAAAGTTTAGACAGAGACATTCTAAAAACAAAATTATTCATAATCTATGGAAAAGCTTATAAACAGAAATATTTTTTTATTTTCTTAAGTTACCTTAAATTCCTCTTTAGATTCTCATGTCCACAAAATTGGAAAATAACATAGCTATACAGACATACTCTCTTTGTCAATTTAAAGGATAGGGAACATAACAGTCAGCACAAACATTTGCTTGAAATTGTTTTAATTAAGATTTCTGGAATCCAGCTTTAAACATAAATTCAAGAAATCAGTATTTGCAGGTGTCAGACACCAAGCAGCATTTTCCTAGAATTTTGAATATATTAAAGTCAGAAAATTGACAGAATGGATAATTTTCATAACTAGGATGTCGACATACCCCTTGCGTTTTAAAAGCACTTCATGGATGGAATTCATTTTCTTGCTTTCTTTGACTCCACCTGTTCTATATCTCTGAGAGATTCTGAGATATCTGTTCCTCAGATTGATGTCAAAGGCAGATTCAAATATACCATCACTTCCATTAGGATAATTTATCCATTCTTGTATTTATGTCAGGTAGCAATTTCTATTCTATTGCAGTCTAGACAAATGATAATTTTAAGTCAATTGTATCATAACCCCATAAGATTACCCATTTAAGTGGCAGGTTGACCAAAACACCTAGAGACAGTGACTTCAAAATATTTTCTATCAGCATATCCTAAATGAAAAGACAGCTTCAGAAAATCTTTCATATTTCTTGATATGTGATTTTATTGGTAACGTTCTTGTCTATTTTATATGATGCCCCAGGATTAATTCTCAGCATAAGGTACAAACAAAAGATGGTGCTGTATCTCATAAACTGAGCATTAAGCACCAAAGGCAAGGAATCAGAAGTCCATGGGCATCATCAGCTACATGGCAACATAGTGGGTTGAGGGACAAAGTAAGTCTAATGAGATCCCCACTTTAATAATTAATAAAGGAGCATATATAGTAACCCAACTATATAGTTGAGTTTGGTGTAGCAATGACCAGACTTATAGACAATTGAGATTATTAAAAGTAAACTTTATTTCCTAAAAAAGCTTTCTATGTGGAAGGAAACTAATCCCTTTCATGCATGAACATCAGTTTAAAACCATATGGAAACAATAGAACAGCTACCCACAGATCACTGGGTTTTCCTTTAGTGAAACTGGTGAATCTTCTTTATTCTCATTCTTTTTTGTAGATGTAAGATATTCTGATAAAGTATCAGTCTGAGATCAAAAATAAAGAAGAGAGTTAACAGATGATGTGATTTAGCACAACAGGTTATTCTATGAGAGTTGTGACATACACACTCTAAGGAGGAACAAACTGACTAGTGTCATCACTGGAGTTTCTGAGAAAAGTGCATGTGTGATACATAGCACAGTTTAGTAGATCATGCAGTTTTAGGGTGAGAAGTCTTAGCTCATTCCAGAAGCCTGTCACTGGAAAACATTCTGAGAAACATAAACTCATGCCAAGAGTAATGCCCACGTTGGCTTATATCCTGTAGCTATTTCTTCCAAATTGAAAAATTTCTTGCTTATGGGATCAAACTCTTCCAAAGAGCTAAGGAAATCTCTTGAGAGCAGCTCCAGGTCACTATTGTCAAATAGAACTCTGGTTCTCAACTTGAGGGTCATGAACTCTTTTAGAGATTGAATGACCATTTCATTGTGATCACCAAGACCATTAGAAGACATATATATTTATATTATTATTCATAACCCTAGCAAAATTACAGTTACAATTATAGTTTTATGAGGTACTATATTATAGGGTCATTAGTATTAGGAATGTTGAGACTCACTTAACTAGATACAGTGTAGTAGGAGGA
>JAQHUG010000311.1:971603-985805 GCA_028555095.1 Dicrostonyx torquatus
GACTCCCGTTAATGTAGATATCTTATTCCCTTCCCCAATAACCATCCTTCCTGCATCTCCACCCTCCCCCAACCCAGGCTCTCAGCATTCTTCCTTTCTCCCTTCTACCCCCTGTCTTTCACCTACCCCCTCCCCCCATCCCAACCCCCACCCCCATCCCCACACCCATCCTTCCAACTTTTGTCTGAAGGTTTTGTTTGCTTCCGACTTCCAGGAAAATCTTTATGTTTTCCTTTGGGTTCACCTTGCTATTTCCAGCTGTACAAAATTATTCATCTATGTCATCTTTTGCTCTTGGTGCAGTGATCAACTTCCATAAGCTCCTGTCACTACAATTCTTTCTCTGTAGATATCTGTGCCACACCTTTGAAGAAAGATATGCCTTTCCTATGTTGCATTTAGAAGCTATTTGTCCTAGAAAGAGAAAATTAATTAACTAATACACCACCAAGTAAGCTGCATCGGCACAAATAAGTGTGAGTTTAATTAAAAATATTTGCTTATCTAATCTGGATGGTCTAGTGTAGAATAAAGTGCATATACACAGCAAAGTAATCAGAAGCCAGTAGTAAAACTTCTGTCATATCATCTGAAATCTCAAGAGAAGAGATTAGTTTACTAATAACCCTTGGTCAAATGCATAAGGCAGACACGTGTCTTTGCTGCATCAGACAATTGAACATTCCCCAATGTGTACTATCCTCAATTTCTTCTAACCAATGAAACCTTGATATTCCCATCCTTGTCCCATGGCAATCTACTGATAAAAGGTGTTTTATGCTTTTATTTAAAGGAGACAAGGTAATTAGGAAGGATCAAGAATATGGCACATATTTCCTTACAAAGCAGCATATCAGTTGGCGGGTAAACTCTCAGAACTGCTGCACTCATAATCATCTGTCAATCACCAGTATCAAACGACACTGAACACCATATCTCAAAGTGCAGATTTCATTTCTCTTCTCCAACCATTGTTGTAAGTTTAGGGACTGCTCTGATGGTTGAATGAGCAAAATAACTTACATGCAAACATAAAGATTTTAGTTCAGATACCAAGCACCTATATAAAATCTGTGTATTCAAGGATGGGAGGTGCCTCCTGGAGGATTGCTGTAATTTGTTGGCTGGCTAGCTAGCCTAAATGAAAAATGGCCTTCAACAGTTCAGTGATCAACAATGTCAAAAGGGAGTAAGTTGTAGGTCATACATCTAACATCAACCCACCTCTCTCCTTTGGCCTTGTGCACACAAACACAAACACACACACACACTGGAAGTTCATCATTTAGTTAAATTTCTGTTCAGTTTGAGATTATACCAGAAACACGAAACACTAAACTTCCTGGTTTAATAGCCATGAATTCTTTAGAAAGGGCAAAAGAAACTCCAAGGCACAGCAATTTCACTTTTAAATGAAGCACCTATCGCTATTAGCATGCCCTCATATTTCCAGTTCTTTCTCCTGTGAAGGGAAGTGCATCCACTGTGGAAGCAGTTTTGCATAAAGAAAGAAAACATGAGCTGGTTTGACTCATTATGCGGATCAAAAGAAAGCATGTATTTAGAAAGAATTTGCCCAAATAGGAAAAAACAAAACCACAAATCTAGGAATTCCATAATTCATTAGAGTGTATAGTGATAAATGTGTTTTAAATATAAATAACAGCTTTAGAGATATTTTCTTTCTTTTGTTTATCATGTTTGCATTTCTCAGTGGTTGAGTTGTCTGAGTAAGAAATAGACAATGGTATGAGACCATTAGTTAGTCCAACCCATGCAGCTACTTTAAAATTACTAGCAGAAGAAATCTGCTGTGTTTTAGGACTTCATCTTGCACTAGACCCTAATCCAAAGCAATCTATCTTATTTTCTGTGTGTATGTTTGACTATATATGTGTCTAACTGAGGGCAATGTGTACCTTGATCTCACAGAGTCATTCCTGCCGGGAGGAGAAAGAAGACTCATCAGACTTGTGAAGAGAATGAACTTTACAGTGTTTAGGCAGCTAAGAATATTATATACTTCACATGGTGGTTGTTTTGGTTGTCAACTTGACCACATCTGGGTTACAATCCAGAAATGGAAGGCACACTTCTGACAGAGTATTTGCTTGGTTTGAAGTGGCTGAACCCATTTCTGGTCTGGAACTTTGACATAGGAAGACACATACCTTTGCACTGGGGCCATATCTTATTCAAGAAGTCTATATAGGGACATGGAAGGAGGAAGCTTTTGCTCTTTGCCTGTTTGCTATTGTCTTCTAGAACATCCATTTCTTCTCTGGCATTAGAGCCTACTTCTTTGGAATTCCAGAATCTACTGAAGACCAGTTGAGGCATCCATGCTGGTTAACTGAGCATTTCCTGATTCTTGGACTTTCAATTCATAGAACACCACTGTTGGATTAATTGGACACTAAGAGATTCAATTAAATACAAAAAGAGATCATTCCATGGTTTACAAGCAGAAAGCAACTGCTGGTGTTGAGGAGTCTCTTGTGGAGCTTCCTGTCTGCCAGTTGGCAGTTCAATACACCTGTTTGAGTTAACCGTGTTCTTATAAGTAACTGTAATAGGCTCTTCATTTTACCAACATGGATTTGGGAGTAATTGCTTTGTTTGGCCTGTCTCTTAATGTTCTATTAAGGATGAATAGACCTTTGTTACTGTACCTCCAGGGGAAACATTATACTGTAGTGTGTAAGAAGGAAAGAGACAATATAAGAATGTTCCAGAAGTGAAAATGGGTACCAGTCTTATTTGTTTAAGGAACTAATCTTATTTTCTTTTGGAAAATGTTAAAAATCCTGCCATGTTTACAATCTGTTCTTTTTCTGGGGCAAGGATGTGGTGATGGAAAATAGGTCTGAGAAGATAATGAAGTAACAAGAATGCCCTCATGACATGTTGTATAGTCCTATATGACTGTGTGTATTGTGGATGGCACAGCTGAAGGTCATTAGTTCACCTGTGTTAGATTCTGGAATATTTCCAACATATGAAAGACAGTGTCATGGTGTGAAGGAGTGAAACTTAAGGTTGCCATGGTAGCATGTTTTGCTGGCATTGACTGTGTAACTAAAAAATAAAAGAAAATTTTATTAAGTATTCTGTCAGTTTACAATTTTTTCCAGAATGAAAAAGGAAAGGGGTGTCTCTTTTTCAAAGGTGAAGACAATTAAGGGCCAGTGTGTAAAAGACTCAAAGTGAAATATAGAAACATGGTTACTATTCAAGTTGTCAAATGCATTTCCTCATAACCAAACCTAAGTAAGAAATAAAAAAAAATAACAAGTCACAATAGTGTAACCTAGAGCAGTTAACATTACAAGATGTTGTAAAATATAATTATGGGTTATTTGTATCATTAAAATACCTTGATAGTCATATAATACTAACAATGAGGGAAAGATTCTGTATTTTTCATTAACTGAAACAAACTGCACAGGTCTCTCAGAGGTCATTTATTAGTGGGTAAAATTCCTGCTTCAGTGGCTCTACGTAGAAGCTTTCTTGACTCAGATACCCAGCTGGTACTAAAGAAATGTCTTTGATTCGGTAATTAAAGAATTAATTGCTGCATAGTTGATTTAAGGAAGGAACTATGCCAAAAGCAAGTCCAGCATCAACTGTAATGCACTGTTGCCCAATTTAAAAAAAAATACAGATAACATTTTCCAACAGACTCTATGATAAAATGAATTCAGTGATTCTTGCATAAGATACCTAAGATGGTGAAAATGAAAAAAAATGTGAATATTATTTTATTTTATTCTTTTTAAACTTGATTTATGGAGGTGGTTCATAAATGAAATATATTCTGCTTTTACAAGGGACCTGGGTCTAGTTCCCAGCACCCAAGTGAAACACAGCCATCTGTAATGAGGAGCTGTAGCTTTCAAGTTGCCCATATTTATCTATATACACCACACTTTACATGTGTGCAATTAAATATGAATGAGTGTTTTAAAATGTTATATCAGTACTAAACATTTCAGTTTGGGAACTGAATCATATTAACCTGGATGAAATAGCTTCATGTTATAAGGAAGCTCATACAATGAGTGTAGGGAAAAGAGGTGCTCAGGGCACAGCAGTCATGTCCAGAGATGATCGGGCTTTCTTTGCTTGCTAGATGGTTGCAGGTTTGACTTGCTGTGTGCTATCAGAATGAAGGACAGAAAAAAAAGTCAGACATCTGGGCCTCTGCGCAGGGGACATACCTTGGGATTCATTATGCTTATAGAGTGTGTGGAAAAACAGAAGGGAGAAATTTGAAAGCTCACATCTCTCTCATCTCATGAAGCAAGTAAGAAAATTAAGAAGAAAATGGAAAGCCACCTCCAGGCATTTCACACTGAGCATGTTTGATCCAGTCAGCAGGTGGGCCTGCTTCCTGAAATGTGTCAGGCTCCTTGGTGTCATTATTTCTCCACTTACAGGATTGAGTCTACCCATACCATTTACTACAGGTACATGATACATGTCAATATTCAATATATTATAATTTGCACAACCTATATAGAAACTCAGTTCTGCATATATGTCAAAAATAACTGAGTGAGATTATAAAGAAGAAGGCTTCTTGCTGTGACAGGATTTTACTAGGAAATGAGAACATGTAGGCTAGAATTCGACAGATCATTTTCCTCTCCAGTTAATATGAAATATGTGGTTACATTTATGTGACATAGTGTGGCTGTTTGAGACATGTCTTGTATATAATGGTCAAATCAGGATAATTTGCCATGCCTTTGACTTGGTAATATTTTATTAAACTCTTACTGATTCCATAGAAAATATGTATAATTGTTTCTTTCCAACATGTACTCTTCTATGCTTATTTCTTCAAGTTTTTAAAAGAATTGATACACTAGAATTTCTTTGTTTTTATATTGACTCAGAATACAGAAAATTACCCAAAGTGTTTGATGGGAATAAACCCATGGGGCCCAGGTCATCCATTATTGCAAAGAAGGTTTGCTCTCTAGCACACCTCTTTCAGGACACAATCACCAGAGAAGACTCAGCACACATTGCTTTGAATTAAAAGAAAAATCTTTTCATTTAAGTTTGTTCACAAATTTATTTACATTTAACATCCTGCATTCTCACACAAGATTAAGATAAAACAGGCTTCATCTTTCATTAGGTTGCTGTCAACTACTGGTTTGCAGAGAATGTATTTGGCTCTATTGCTTCTTCAAATTAACAACATTTTTTAAGGCCTTGATGTTCTTAGCTTTATATTACTTATTAGCATTTGAGGTGTTAAGAGTAAGTGTACCATGACCCAAAAGAGGTGAGAGGATAGCATAAGAGAGTCTGTTTTCTCTCCTTGCATGCTGTTCCTAAGATGGAGCTCGGGATGTCAGGGTGGGAGGCAAGAAGCTTTACCTTTTGATTTAACTTGCTAGCTCTAGATATTGATTTTTCAGCTTTCAAATTTATTATTTTGTAAATCAGTTTCTTATAGAAAGTTTATGTAGCACCATGTATGTCAAGAGCATTATATCATTTATGTAAATAATCCTTGATATCTATCGTGAATTTTATTGAAATTGTATGTTTTTGACAAATATTGGCATGCTATTGTCTATTTTGTATGTTATTTCATTTTCTATTTTTTAAAGTCATCTTGATCTCTTGATTTCTGTCGTATTTTCATGTATTGTGTCCATGTGTACACATGCATTTGTGTGTATGTGTGCTCATATATGCATTTGTGGAGGCTAAAGGTTAAAACTGGTTATCTACATCTATCAACTCACCTATTAACCTGCCAATATGTAGGATGTTACTTTCTCTGACTTTCTCTGCTGCCATTGCAAACATGTACCAGCAATCCAGGCTGTGTGCTTGTGTGTGCTGTGATCAGAACTCATGTCTTCATACTTGTTGGCAATCACTTTACCCAATGATCCATCTCCCTGTTCCCACCCATAGATTTCTTGGCTCTACATTATCATGAATTTCTTGATTTCACTTTGTCATTTAAAAAGTGATCCATTGTGCTTCCTAGTCAGTAACTGATCAACCTAGGTGAGTTAATCCTCTCACCAGCAGGCAATGGGTGAACTTAATTCTTTAAGAGACTGCACTCCTGAGACTCTCCTCACCTGACTGATTCTTCTGAAATTCCTGTGATTATCCAGGATTGCTGCTAGTCTGAGCTCTCATATCAGCCCTTTGTTTTCCTCCCAAACCCATCCCTTAGCTTTTGCAAGGGACCCTCAGTACAGCTGTCTTGCTGATTCTATGATTCCTGTAAGAATCCACTTTCTTCTGACTTTCACCATTGTAGGATGCCATGCCTACTTTAGCCATGGCTGTGGTCTGCATTCTTAATCCTCTTTCTGTCAACATCTTCAAATTATTTCCTCCATTCACACTTCTATACATACTGCCAGGAAAACTGTTTGGAAACTGAAAGCTTCCAGAAGTGTCAATATTTACATCTTATCATTTTCACTAAGCTTTTCAATCCTGCTAGAGAAAAATCTCTTCTTTAGTAGATAAGCAGCAAGATATATCTTATAAATCATTATTTTCCTACCTGGTCATCTAAGTAAATGTTCTCTAGAAGAAATTTGTGCCCAAAGGGCAGCAGTGCAGGTCTACAGTAGGTTCATTTATTACTTCGGGAAAGTAGTTTAGATCATGGATTCTGCCAGTGAATGACATCACATTACCAATTCATGAGAGGCATCAATCTTTACCAGGGAAAGAGAAGCAGTCACACTTGACAGGTCTCATGAACTCTTCAGAAGTCATGAGAAGCATAAGATACTTGCCTTCTTCAGCAAATGAAGTCAGGGTGGCAAATCTACTCACCATATAATGATTACCTTGTCAAGATTGAGCACACGTGTTCTGCAAGTAAAACTCTACCAGAGTAAGGAGAATCAGTTTCTAAGGCTGGGGTAATCAGTTTTACTGTCAGTTCCCATAACTTGTCATGTGTTATTCTGAGTTCTGCTCCATGATTTGAGAACAGTTGTCAACCAAGAGCAAGTGGAAATTTGTTTTCTCCTCACGTATAACATATAGGTGATTGTGTGATCACACTGGAGCCACACTGCAGTTAATTCTGTGATGTACCAAGTTTTACATGAGCATTTTTTTCTTTCACTTTTTGTTTCTTCACTGAGTACTACTAGACTTAAAGTTTTTTAAAATGTTATTTCTCTACTTTGAAATCTTATGGGTTTTTTAATCCTCATATTTTTTCTGTTGCCATATCTTTTGAATATCAGAAATAGGCACATTGGTTTAATGTTCCCTTAGTGGGTTTGTTTGAGCAGCAGTATGAACAGTTTTTCAACATGTAGACAATTAGAAGGAGGAGCAGTTGGCTTAGCTGTTGAGGGAAAAATGAATGCTATAGACTTGGGCATAAACACATTGGATACATGTGAAGATGTAAACATTCTGATTTGCATAATGAGCATTTTATGGCACATTGGCTTACAAATTTATGGAGTTTTTCAAAACAATTACCAATGATCATCACAAAATGTCAAAAATCCTGGTGTCATTTCATTCTTCAATTAACCAAAGGTTTGCTTTTCCTTTCATGTTTGTAGACAGTTTAATTTGATGCAATTTATTATATACAGATAACTTTGATTGGAAAGTTTATCTCAGTGCCAGTCCACATATAAAGATTTTTGTCCAGATAGGAAAGAGGTAAAAATGAACTCTAGGATTCAAAATGATGACTGTTAAAGATATAGATTTTTGTTCAGATAGGAAAGAGGTAAAAATGAACTCTAGGACTCAAAATGATGTCTGTTGAAGAGTCAGTTCACTGTTGAAGAGTGAGCTCAGCATGTCTTCAATGTATGTCTATTTCCCAAATATCTTTTTTTTCAAATTAAAAAATGCAAAGCAGAAACAGTGCTGACTTTATACCAAATTCTCATCATAATTTTTCATATTTTTCTATTACTTTTGAATTGGACACCTTGCAATCTTCTTAATAAGCTATGCATTCTCTTTTGTTCTAACTTTATTTATATCATCTTGGATTAGTCAATGCAGATACATATTGGTAGCAAATAATTTCCCACTTGTTTTTTATGCCATTGTTTAGCTAATCAAAGACTTATCTAACTTTTATGGAAATATTTTATTTATTTTATTATGTGTGTATGGTGACTGTATATGTGGAGACCAGTTTTTTTTCATTTTTTTTTTTTGTTAAAAGAAAAATTTACATTTACTCCCCTTGTTCCCAGCCCTCCCGCTCTCCCACTACCCCACCGCCCTCCCCCTGCTTCCTTAAGATGGGGCAGGATACCCTGCCCTATGGGAAGCCCAAGGCCCTCCCCCCTCCATCACGGTCTAAGAAGATGTGCTTCCATATAGAATAAGGTCCCAAACAGCCAATACATGCAGAAGAGATAGGTCCCAGTGCCATTATCATTGGCTTCTCAGTCAGTCCCCATTGGTAGTCATATTCAGAGAGTCCAGTTAGGTCATATGCTCATTCAGTCTTGGTCCAGCTGGATTTGATGAGCTCCCAATAGATCAAGCACACTGTCTTTGTTGGTGGGCCAGTCCCTCATGGTCCTGACTTCCTTGCTCATTTTCTCCCTCCTTCTGTTCTTCCACTGGACCTTGGTAGCTCAATCCCTTGTTCTGATGTGAATGTGGGTCTCTGGCTCTATCTTCTTCCATCATGCGAAATTTCTATGGTGACGATTAAGATATTCAACAAAGTAACTATGGGACAAGTTCAGTTCAGGCACCCACTCCTCTGCTGCCCAAGCACCTAGCTGGGACATCCCTGTGAATACCTGGGATCCTCTCTAGAGACAAGTCTCTTGCAAATCTTAAAATGACTCCTGTTAATGTAGATATCTTATTCCCTTATTCCCACCTTTCCTCCATCTCCACTCTCCCACAACCCCAGGCTTCCCCGGTTCTTCCTTTCTCCTGTTTTTAAAGACAAGGCATAACGTTTCTCTTCCATCACCACGAATCCTGGGATGTGAATTTGAGTCCTCAAGCTTGCACGGTAAGTGCTTTGATATAATGAGCCATCTCATCACAAGCAATTATATTGTTTTCTGATTGCTATTATTAGAAAACTCTGATGAGAATCCCTGTAATCCAGTTTTTCCACATATCTGTGCATTTCCTTGATACAGATGTTATGTGGGTCAAGTTGATTGTTAAGTATTTTCTGGACTGACAAACCTCTCTGGCAACACAACCATCCCAATCAGACCAAATTAGACGATGCCTAGGTTTAATGGATGCCAGCGCTCCTGGGTGGCCCCTGGGAAAACACAGAGGGGAAGAAAGGAGAACCAGAAAGACCACTGGACAGGGAAAAGGGGAGACTACGTGTTCATTCTCTGGGTCTAAGTTTAAATAGCCTGTGGGAGTCATCTTGATCTTCCCTAGGGAGGGGTCAATGCTTGGCAGGCTTTTTTGGAGGTGGAGTTTGAAATGAGACAGCTCCCAGGGGAGGGAGCTTTGATATGGGACTTTCCACCAAACATTTCAAAATGGATGCCAGGGAGCTGGGTTGAAGCCTCCAGCCAAATATTTAGACATTTTTTTTTTATAAAGATGTTAGGGAGTCAGGTGATACTTTTAACTAAACATTGGCACCTTTATTTCATTATTATTTTTAAATTTTTATTTATTTTTATGTATTATCTATCTATCATCTACCGATCTGTCTGTCTAGCTGTCTATTTCACACTTTTCCCTCTATCTTCTCCTTCCAGTTTCTTCTACCCACATTCCCTTTGTTCCCAGTCCCCAATCCACTCTTCTTCCATTTTTGTTTAGGAGAGGACATATCTCTCATGAGTATCAACAAACATGGCCTATCAAGTTGCACTAAAACTAAGCACCTCCCCATGTATTGAGGCTGCGCAAGGAGACTCAGTATGGGGAGAAGGGTTCCAAAAGCCTGCTGTTTTTAATTCAGAGTTTAGAATAAATTAAATGCATGATGACTTTGAGTAATTTTGTCATGAAGAATTTATTTAAAATATTGAGTGGTTGATCACCTTTATATTTTTAATTTAGATTCTGTATGTCACATTATCAAAATACTAATACTTTCCTTTTTTGTGACAAATCTAATCTTTTGGAGATGATGATCAGGTTTTGAAAGTTAATGATAAAGAGGGGAAAAGTGATCTGTAAAAATTAATAATAGAGAAGATGTATTACTGAAGTTTTTAATATTTCCAAACAAAGAGTGGCAGATAAATTTACCATTTGCTCTTGGTTAGGCAGCTCACTGAATCTGGATGTTCTCAAGTTGGTTTTGAAGGTAATTTGAGTGACCCCAATCTTTTTTTTTAATTTTGAAACAATCTTTTCTCATTACACATACCAATCCCAGTTCCCACTCCCTCTCCTCCTCCCGTTTCCCCCACCTTCCTCCCATCACACCAGCTATCTACTCTTCAAGGAGGGTAAGGCTTTCCATGAAGAGTCAGCAAAGACTAACACATGATTTTGAGACAGGACCAAGGCATTCCCTGCTATATTTAGGCTGAGCAAAGTATTCCTACAAAGAGAATGGACTCCAAAAAACAGTTCAAGTTCTAAGGATGAATCCTGGTCCAACTGACAATGGCCGCACATACTATGTAAGTCGCACAACTATCACCTACAGTCAGTCCTATGCAGGTTCCTTCCTGCCAGTTCAGAGTTAGTGAGCTCCCACTAGCTCAGGTCAGCTTTTTCTGTGGGTATCCTCTTCATGATCTGGACCCCTTTGATCATATCATTTCATTGTTCCTATTTTCAACTTGACTCTGGGAGCTCAGCCCAGTGCCTAGCTGTGGATGTCTGCATCTGCTTCCATCACTTGATGTTGAATGTTCTATGATGACAATTAAAGTAGTCATCAATCTGATTACAGGCTAAGGCCACTTCAGGCACCCTCTTCACTATTGTTAAGAGTCTTAGTTAGGGTCATCCTTGTGAATTTCTGGGAATTTTCCTAGTGCCAATTTTCTTGCTAGTCATATAATGGCTCCCTCAATCAAGATATCTCTTTCCTTTCTCTCCTTCTCTGTCCTTTCCCCATTCAAACATTCAGTTCCCTCAAGTTATCCTCTTCCATCTCCTTCTCTCCTGCTCCTCCCCTCTCCCATCCTCCTCCCCCCTCAAAGCTCTCAATTTTCTCAGAAGATCTTGTCTATTTCCTTTTCTCAGGGGGATCCGTGTATGTATCTCTTAAGATTCTCTTTGTTACCTAGCTTCTCTGGGGTCATGGTTATCTAGCACTATCGCTGGTTATCCTTTGAATCTAATATCCACTTATGAGTGAGTACATACCGTATTTGTCTTTCTGAGTCTGGATGCCTCACTCAGAATGCTTTATTCTAGTTCCATCCATTTGTCTGCGAATTTCAAGATTTCATTGTTTTTTTTTTAACTGCTGAGTAATACTCCATTGTGAAAATGTACCAGTTTTTTTTTTTAATCAATTCTTTGGTAGAGGGGTATCTAGGTTGTTTGAAGATTTTGGCTTTTATTAATAATACTGCTATGAACATAGTTGTACAAATTTTCTTGTGTTATGAGTCTGTATCTTTTGGGTATATGCCCCGTAGTCATATTTCTGAGTCTTAAGGCAGATTGATTCCCAATTTTCTAAGAAATCACCTGAGAAGCATCTGTAAGACAAAAGACACAATCTATAAGATTAAATGACAGCCTAAAGATTGGGAAATGATCTTCACCAACCCCACATTGAGCAGCAGACAGATCTCCAAAATATATAAAGAACTTAAGAAACTAGGTATCAAATTATCAGATAATCCAATTAAAATATTGGGTACAGATGTAAACAGAAAATTCTCAACAGAAGAATCTCAAATGGCCCAAAAGCCATCAGGGAAATGCAAACTGAATCTACTCTGAGATCAAAAACATTTATAATATCTATGTTGGAGAGGATGCCGTTTGCTGATATAAGTGCAAACTTTTACAGCTGCTGTAGAAACCAATATGGTGAGATCTCAGAATGACCCCAATATGAGTATAAGAAATTGCACCAGAATTCTGTCCACAACCACCCTTAAAACTCTGGAAATTTTTAGGATGATTCTAGGAGGTTAAATCTGCCTGGCATTTGTGCCTTTATCCTAGAACTATCAACCCAAATACTTAGTCAATAGCTGTTGCCTCAAATAGAAAAACACGTGTTCTACATATATTTTAACTCTACTAATTCCAATCCACACACCTTGATCCGATTCCTCTCTGCTTTTCTAAAATATTAGATCTACATAGTAAGGTTAAAAAAAAGACAAGATCTCTTGAGTAAATTGGGATTGTGGGGATCACAGGAGAGGGTAGTAGAAGAGAGGGGGAAAATGGAGGGGAGTGAAGAAAAATGTATAACTAATAAAAACAATAAAAAAGGAAAAGACAAATGAACAAAAATAAAAAATATAAATATAAAAAAGACATCAGATATATGGGCTTCGGAGATAGCTCAGTGTAGTTTAGAGCACATACTACTTATACAGAATTCAATCCCCAGTGTCTAGGACAGGATTCAGACTTGCCTGTAACTCTATCTCCAGGTGTCCCATGTACGTGGCTACCTCAGCCATCTGAATTCATTATGTATCCATGAACACTGTGTGTGCATGTTTAGGTGCGTACACACACACACACACACACACATACACACACACACACTCCTAATTAAGGAAAAATAAGAATGCAATTATTTCTTTTAACCTTAACTTATATGTACTAAGCAAATAGCAAATGTGTCAGGAGAATTTCTAGTTAATTTATTTCACTGCAGTCAGCATTTATTAGGCATTTTCTGTGCACCAGGAACTTTGTATTTTCTGCTGTGGTGAAGTCATAATACACTGAATCATACAAGATTTCTTACTTAAAAATAAATCATTAACATGCTGTTTCAAAAGATTGGGAGTCCTGGATTTGACAAGAATCAACTTTTTATAGAAAAATTTAAAAAACAAAATGAACTAACTAAAATAATGGATAGCATAAGGGATTACAAATGATTATATTAATGGCCTTAATGATTGCAGTTCTGTGAACCTTAGTATTTAGGCAAAACTCACTTACTCCATAGCTGAATCAGAATCTGTGGGTTGTGATATTGATCAGAGGATTGATTTCCTGTCTGCTCTCAAGAAAGGCACTTAATAGCTGTCAGCTAATGCTCCTGAAAATACCGGCTGGATGTGCTCATGATACCGTTTTGACAAGTTAGTGGTAAAATGTCAAAACTGTCTCAAACCAACATTTTCTAATAATGTCACTTTCAAGTATTGTTAACAGAAATGCCAATTTGTGCTAACATTTTAGAATCTGCTAATTTATTCCTATTCTTCTATGATACTATCATTTTACAATTGGTGGGTAGAATTTTACCCTCAAAAATATTTAAGTTAGTACTTTAATTTTTTTCTTAAAATAGTAACTAATGGAAAACCAAGATGACTTAGTAGACAAAGGATCTTGCCACCAAGCCTAAGAAACTGACTTCAGTTCTCCAAACCCACATAGTAGAAGGAGACAAGCAATTTCTGCAAGCTTTCCTCTGACTTCCATTTTATGGCACACACACACACACACACACACACACACACACACACACACACACCCCTAGACTTGACTTGGTGCTGTAATTTATGACTAAATATCTTATGTAATATATTATGTAATTAACTAAAATGGAAGAAAGGAATATTTTCATATGGCTTTCACTGAACTAACACACACACTGTTCACACCACTCTTGTCATTCCCTAAATAGAGAAAGAACACACTAAGGGGAGTCATTTACTGATACTGGCCAAGACTTAGTTCATGAGACCATAAGAAGTAGAAAGTACTTGTCAGGAAAACTGTCTCTGCAACCGGTACAAATCAATGAAGCTGAGAAAATGGGGCACTGAAGACTGGTTTTGTCAACTTGTCACTAATCTAGACATAGCTGGGAGGAGAGAAGTCCAGCTGAGAGAACAACTCCATTAGATTATCTGTAAAAAAGGCCATAGTGCATTTTCTTGATTGATGATGTTGTAGAGTCCAGTCCATATTAGGTCCCCAGTGCTACATGAAAGCATGCTGAGTATGCCGTGGGAGCAAGCCAGTAAGCAGCACTCCTCCATGACCTCTGCTTGAGTCTCTGCCTTGAAGTTCCTCCGTGATGAACTGGAACTGTAA
>JAQHUG010000311.1:1001027-1015809 GCA_028555095.1 Dicrostonyx torquatus
ATGAGACTGTGTCTGGGAGCTGTCTCATTCTATTTTATAATCCTCTCTAGTTCTAGAAATAAAGGTGGAATTAAAGGCTTGCATCAAAGGATGTGTACCACTAGCACCTGGTTTCTATGGCAAGCTAGTGTGGCTACTAGGATTAAAGGTGTGTGTCATGTTGCCAGTTCTATAAGGCTGGCCAGTGTGACTATTGTACTCTTCTGATCCTCAGCCAAGCTTTATTTATTAAGATCGAAATGAAATGCCACTACATGTGGTGAAATTTGATCACCCGTGGTAGTATCCAGCAAGAATTCTGTTGATCCTCAGGATCCTTCTCCTTGAGGTTACCATTTACTGATTTTACATCCACTGATTCTTCCAATGTGCTCCTTAGTGATAAATCACCTTTTCTTGATTCCTCTACAATTCAATCTAGTTGAGGGATCTTATCCAGTACTGATTGAAAATTGCCCTTATAACATTACCAAATGCACAAATATTTTAGTTTTGGATTTGTAGCCCAGTACTTGGTGGCTGTTACATCCTTCCATATTGCTATATGTTTTAAAATTTTAGAGATATCTAGGTTTATTGTTATTAAAAGTTAATAAACTTCTCAGCTGTAGTTTGCTTGTGTTGTCCAATTACAGAACTGCTGCATTGAAATTTCTACTGCATTGAAAAGTTTCTTCTGGGAGAGAGGCTTATAAGGCTAAGAAAGCACATGAGCATTACAAAGCAGATGAATCTCAGGACACAGAAATCAGGAATCTCAGACAGTAAGAAAGACCTAAGGTCTCTCTCCAAGGCAAGATGACAGCATTTTTCTGCTAGAGGGCTGCCTGAAGTTGGGGAAATAGTCTCAGCTATGCAGTTTACCTTTGTTGTCACCAGGATTTCTAACGATCTGTCTGTACTGAGGGCTCCAGTCACCCATGCTTCTGTGAACAATTCCAATAAACTCTGTTATTCAACGAACCTGACTTGGGGAAAATTGCTTCTTTGATGTGTCATTGGTGATCTCTCTGTAGTGTCTAACCACTTGCTTGTATATCTTGAGGAAAAGTCACCCTCTAAATATAAATGACATATACCCACAAATAAAGACACAGATTAAACATATAGGTGATATGTGACATAATAATATGTTTTAATTGCTATAAAGTTACAATACATTAGCAGTAAAGTTAAGTAATAAATGTTCCTCTATGCAGATATTTTGATTTTGAATGTATAATGTTAGTGTTTTCAATTCATGAGAAGAGAAATACTTTTTAATACCTAATGTCATTAAAAATAAAAATCTCCCATTTTTTTCTCAAAGCAAGAAGTAAAGCACACATACCATTTGTAAATCAACAAAAAGATAGCTTCTAAAATTGAAGAAGTCCAAAGAAAAATGTAGATATTAAAGAAAATATGGATAGATTTGTTCATCTCCAGTGAAAGTGCAAATGTTAACTATTGCTGCTGATATAGAAACTTCCTGGCTTGTTTCAGCATGTATTCTGTACATGTAAGCAAATCTTTCTGTGTGAACATACTCACAGGACAAACCCTTTTATAAACAGATATATCAAGACCTAATAAAATCATAATATATGGATAGATCCTAATTCTACTTTGACAATGGAATTGAAATACAAATGCTGATGATATATATTGCCATAACACTTCTGACATATTTACCTTACAACTTAATTATAGAACCTTGAAAATATGCATAACCTTTCCAAACTTTCTATTTTAGTAGCTAAGTGCCATGCCTTAAATATATAATATGTTTTATTATTATTTTAACACATTGGAGTATTTAAAATCAAAACATTAAAAATACAAAATTGAATTTTATTGGATGTTGCTAAAATAAAATTTTCTGTACTTATTAAATGTCAGATTCTTGGCATGGAGCTATGCCCCAGAGGTTAATGACACTGGCTGCTCTCTAGTGTACCTAGTTCAATCCTCAATGGTGCCTCATAACCATCTGGAGCTCCAGTTCTAGTTGATCCAACACCTTCTTCTGGCCTCCACAGGCACAAGGTATGCATATAGTACATTTACATACACAGGCAATCCATAAGTCCATATAGAATTAAAATTAAAAAATGGTCTTTGAATAGTATGCAGATATCAAAAGCAGTTTGAAACTGATATAAGGTAGGAAACAAGGAGCCTTTGGTGATACAGATTCATAACAATAAATATTAAGAGCTGTTATTGGTATATTTTTGCTATTAATCATGGATGTGGGTTTCACAAGTAAGAATGATTGGAGATACTTCAGTAAATAACCAAGAGTATCATAATTGAGTCATGTAGGTTCATTTTTAGTTTTGTGAGAAACCAAATACTGACTTCCACCATGCTGGACTTTTTGCATTCTTATCAGCAGTGTATAAGGTTCCCCTTTTGTTTTCAATCTTGTTCATTTTCTTGGTTTTTATCATCTTACATTTTTATTTATTTATATCTGTGCCTTTACTATGTATGTCCCTTTTTACCACTAACCCACATCCACACGGATAGCAGCATGTTTATCCACTTTATCATTCATTATTATTTTGAGATCTATAAAGTTAATTATGTATAAGAGAAAATTCCCACAAAAATTTGTAATTCCACCTCTGATTTAACTGGCTCACTTAGGTGGAGATGTTATAGTCTCCCTGAAATACTGAGGATACGATAAAGGTAAATTTAATTTAAAAATAATGTATAGGAAGTAAGAATGGCTGCCTGTTGTGAGTCTATAGAAAGATTTGCAAATAACAACTAGAGACAGATGTTGTTTGGGAGATGGCTCAGAGTCTAAGTATCATACTTCTCTTGCAGGGGATCCAAGTTCAAACTAGCACCCATGTCACATGGTACTTTTAACTCTATCTCCAAGGGGCCTACTGTTTTCTTCTGATCTCTGAGGGTACTACACACATATACATATTATCACACACATACATAACCCCTACCAAAATTAAAAATAAAATGTAAAAATAAATGAAAATTATTGGACAGATCAATAATCTCCTATGCCTGGGAGGCTAAGGTAGGATGCTGGAAACCACAAGGCTTGCCTGAGCTGCATAATGAGACACTACTATCTTTAAAAGGAGGAGAGGGAGGTAACAACTACTTGGTGAATTACAATCCATTCTTCACTTTAAGATGTATCAGTATATCTCATGAAATATAGTTTAGAGAAACAAAATTATAGTGATCTAACTTCCCTTACAAGTTCAGATTCCTCTTTCTATTGAACTTCAAAGGATATTATTGTCGTCTCATATTCAAGTGATAGATATTAAGGGAGAGGGAATGTCCATCCACCTAGTTCTATGCTGACTGGTCTCTTCCTCTATTCATAAAATATGTAACCACTCTCAGAAAAATATGAAGATAAATATAAAAAGACAGTAACTCATATAAACTCTTCGGATCTCAGTCAACTGCCATTGAATAATCTCAGAATCCCCTGCTTTGAGATGGTGTTAAGGTAGCTTGTACTTCTAAAGTTCTTTGTAGTAGGGTGTGGAATTTCTCTGCCTCTTGTGGCATTAAAAGCATCCCCACTATAAGCATAGAATATCTCTCATGAGCAGTCAATAAAGACTCCTTTTTTTGTTTGGGCACTAAGAAGAATTTTCCCTTTTTCAAAGTGTTCCAAAGGAAGAGAAGAGTTGGGTGAGAAAGCAAAGAAAAAGAAGTATAATAGAGAGGAATCAGCAGGAACAGTAAGACAAATCAACAGTATAATAGAGAAAAATGCAAAAAAAATAAAACCCAAAACCCCAGACATCTGTCCCTGTACAGATATAGCTATCTGACTCCCTTAGCATGCATTACTCTCTCAAGAAAGTTGTAAAGAATGTACTCATGAGTGACAGTTTAGAACATCTGGCTTTCGGAATACATTGGCTCACATGGTTTTATATATACTTGCAGAAACCAATGACATGCTGGGGATTCTGATTTTCATTGAATATTTGAAAAAATATGAAATTTCGCATGATGGATGGAGATAGAGCCGGAGACCCACATTGACATCAGAGGAAGGGACTGAGTTACCAGGGCCCAGTGGAGGAGCAGAAGGAGGGAGAAGATGAGCAAGGAAGTCAGCACCTTGAGGGACTGGCCCACCAACTGAGACAGTGCACGTGATCTATTGGGAGCTCATCAAATCCAGCTGGACCAGGACTAAAGGAGCAAATGACCAAACTGGACTATCTGAATATGGCTGCCAATGGGGACTGGCAGATAAGCCAAGGATATTGGCACAGGACCTATCTCTTCTGCATATATTGGCCTTTTGGGAACCTATTCTATATGGATGCACACCCTCTTAGGCTGAGATGGAGGGGGGAGGGCCTTGGGCTTTCCACAGGGCAGGGTATCCTGCCCCATATCAGGGAAGTAGGGGGAGGGCGGTGGGGTGGGGGGGGAGCGGGAGGGCCCGGGACAAGGGGAGTAAATGTAACTTTTTCTTTTAACAATAAAAACAAAACTATAACAAAAACAAATTAACTTCTCTATTAATCAGAGATTCCATTTGCTGCAGTGGACAGTGGTTAAGACAGAGACTCATAGTAGTCAAAGTGCTGAGATATGTAACTGTGGGGTGTGCAGCCCCAAATGGGACATCTCTCCCTCCCAGCAATATTTCAGGAAATATTAAAAAAGAGGGACAGAAAATTTTAAGAACCAGAGCTCAGGGCAAGCTGCTGAGAAGCAGTGTTTTCTGGATTGACTGGGCAGTTGCTCGTATGACCTCAAAACAGCTGTTGATGTCTGTGGAGATCAGTACAGTGAGCATTCCAACAAATGTAAAGGGGCCCATCAGACTCCAATAGGAGCTGAAAGCTATTGGCATCTTGGAAATGGAAATCGGTTTTCTTCAGGCGTGTGGCCTCTGATTGATGGCAATCCCTTTAGTAAATGATGCTTAATTCACACACATAGGGATAGAAATACTTGAACTTACTGGGTTATAAGAAAAAAAAAAGAGAGAGAGAGAAGAATTTAAAGTTCTAACAGAGGTATGCCTAGGAGAGATTGGAAGCAAGGAAGAAAGTGGCAGAGTGTATTAAATTATAGTCTATACATATATGAATCTTTCAAATAAAAGATATACAAGTTGAAGAATGAAAATTTTAATTATATAATAGTTCAGATGGGTCACTTTTCTATAACATAATATCCCACCCACAAAACAAAAATAATAATCATAACTTTTCTATATGAAAACTAAAGTGTTATTTACCATAAAATATCATAGCTTCAGATAAAATGGAATATTAAAACTATCTAACAATGGTGTTACTCATTCATTCATGCTACTTCTGTGCACTCATATTCTACACAAGTTTTTTAAATGAATAATGGCCACACAGTACTGTGATATATTTTATATAAAGCTGAGCAGTAACCATAAATACTTGGGAGTAGTATCAATTCCATAACAATACAAGTCAGATTCATTTATCGTACCCTAACTGTGAATACCAAACTACTTAATTCTCTGTTACTATAACTTCATCCATAAATGAAAATATTAATAGTATACACTCCACAGCCTTGTAAGAACCAAATGAGCTGAGAGTGGTAGAAGCTTAGAACAGATCAGAAATATTAATCACCAATAGATGTTAGCAACAGCTTTAGTAACCCGTGAAATGAAAATAAAATAAATGGTGTGTGTACTGTTATATCTCTCAGAATTTCTTAAGATTTGGATAAATCCCAAACACCCCTTTGATTCATAGATATAACCGAATTTATTATACTGAGGAGAGAAGTAGACATTGGACAGGATTCAAAATCTTTCAATGATAGAAAATTAGCAAATTTTACTATTTAGAGCCTTTCAATTGACATAGTAGGCTGCATTTATCAATGTGTAAATGCACATAAACATGTATAATGAATATATATTATATACATAGTAGCTATACTAGAAGTGGTCATGAATGTGAGTGAGGAGGAGGAAATGGGGTGAGAGCGGGTGGAAAAGATGCAGATGCGGTGAACTTAATTATGAACTTCCTGAAATACTGTAAGTTCACAAGTCTCCGTTTCTGCATTAGAGTTTCTTTAACATGTATGAGCCTATGACAGATGGGCAGAATGTCCAGTTGCAGGCTGATTTTGCTTTTGTGTGTTGTCATGGCAGTGAATTAATCCAAGAACTCCTCTACCCTAGGAAGAAAGTCCACCCTGATCTGCACCCACGCCATTAGGATTTTCTTTCCTAGTTTGGGTGCTCTGATTCAAGCATGATATGCCTGTATATGGGCTAGGTCTTGTGTTGTATTGTTCAATTTTCTGGATCTATGTTTTAGTATCTAATTAATTTGATAAGATTCTTAAAATGGGCCACTTCAGTGAATCCTTTGAACTCCAGTAACATTTAAATCAATCCAAGTTTTCCAACAGCACATTCAGTGTTTTGTGTTTCATTTTTGGATGTCTTGATCGGTAAAATTTCAGCCTCTTTGATATATTTTAAGGAATGTGCATACCCTGACTCCATTTGGCATATTACTCTTCTTTGGCTGTTTGTTGAGCATATATGCTTGTAGTGAAATTTAAAATTTAAAATGTGTTTTAATAAATAAAGACTGCCTGAAGATCTGAGAGTAAAACAGTCCCACTGGTCAGCCCTACAGACCAGATTATGGTGACACACTCTTTTAATCTCAGTAGCTATAATGACATGCATATTTAATTCCAGTAGCCACATTAGTTGCCATAGAAATCGTTTGATGTATGCCTTTAATCCTGTTGGTGCATGCCTTTAATCTCAGCCCTAGAGAGGAATGTAAGATGGGAGAATACATCTCTCAGAAACATTTCATTCTGAGATTCCAGAAGGCAGAATCGTCATTTCAGACTGAGGTCAAGATAAGAACCAGTGACTGGCTGTTTTGTTTTTCAGATCTTTCTTCAGGTTGAACCCCAATTTCTCTCCCTGAGTTTTTATTAATTGTGTTTCATATGCTTATATGTATTTTGTGTATTTACATATACACATTGATGCTTGCATGTATGCAGGTCAGAAATCATACTCATTATATTCTCTAATCTTTTTCCAATTTTTATTAGAACATCTTTCACTACATGTGAGACTCACTAGAATCAAACTACAATGGATGTCCAGGGCTTAGGGATGTTTTGTCTTTGCCACCAACCTGAGCAATGAAGGGACTCACTAGCATGCTTTGCATATTTCACATACATGCCAATGATCAAAGTTGTCCCAGGTTCTTACACCTACGAAGTTGGATGTTACCTATAGAAACATCTCCCAAGTCTTAATGTTCTAATTTACATTCTTACACTCTCCATCTCTCTGTTCTTGGAGATTCTCTAATCTAACCTGTCTACTATATTAATCAGAATTATTTTTACAAAGCAATTAAACATTTACGTAACTTTTAGCTCACATTAGATTTTCTGACTTTTCCCCCCTCAGACTGTAATCTCTAGTTTTTTGTTTTGTTTTATTTTGTTTTTTTAAGAGGGTTCATTTATTCATTGGAAATGTGGGTAAAGATTTACCCTTCGGTGGAAAGTGAAAGCCTATCCACATGTCTCTTGTGCCTCTACTTTTACATCTTTTCTTATCATTTTATTTTCTTGTCAATTTATTCTTATAAAGTGTCTGAACCTTGCAATCTTACCACTGCCAACCATAGTTTCTACATAGGACATGAGTAGGTTCAGTGGTTATTGATAAGGGGAGGGGTAGCTTTCTATAGTCTCATGCTTACCCCTGCCTCTTTTAGTATTCTTGGGTCTCGAAGCTGTGACCTTCATAGATATTTATTTCAGTTTAATTCTCTTTTAAGTAAATCAAAAAGCCACAAGAAAGTGGTTTTTTTTGTTTTTATGGTTTATTTAACTTTTATTTTATGTGCATTGGTGTGACGTGTCAGATCCCCTGGAGCTGGATCTTCAGACAGTTGTGAGCTGCCATGTGGGTGCTGGGAAATGAACCCTGGTCCTCTGGAAGAGCAGTCAGTGCTCTTAACCTCTGAGCCAAATCTCCAGCCCAAGAAAGTGGGTTTTAACAGCTGTCCTCCTGGATGGAAATAACTTTATAAACCCTGTCCTTCATGAGAGTAGAGCTGCTTGCAGAGAACTCTCTGAACCCCTGATGATCACTTTTGCTGAACTCTCACATTGTCAAACACTTGGTTGTGTCTATGTGATTCTTTTTGTCTTGTTTTGGCTTCCATTTTGCATTCACAAAGATATATGCATGTACAAACATGCATGCACGGACACACACATATGCATGTGTACATACACATAAGAGCAAACACACAAGCAGACATTTACACACAACACACATGCACATATTAACAAGGCACACACACAGAGAAGCACAGACACACTGTTTCTAACCTATGAAAACCTATTCTGACTCTTAGGAAAAAGAACAGAAAGCTGCTGCACACTACTGTGTAGCTTTCAGAAATTTTCCCCTTCCATGCTGCACCAAGCACAGCCTATATTGCCCAAACTACCAATTATGTAAGGGTGCTTTGGTTTCAGATAAACAGCTTCCATCTATTTTACTTTCCATTTGGCAGTGTATGAAGAATTAAAGTTTAAGGTTTTCTCTACACTTCTGATGAGCTCCAGAAACATCATTGATTTTTGTGTTTCTGTTTATCTTGGGTTAAAACAGGAATTTTCACATTAAGGCTCTTTACCTACTGCACTTAATGCTAGAAAGCAGATACTTGCAATATAAGAAAGAAACTCACCTTTATAAAAATATGTATTTTTTATTTTTAAATGCTTATTTGTTTTTCTGTGTATGGGAGATTTGTTTGTTTGTATGTTTGTGTACCATGTGTGTGCCTGATGCCTTCAGAGGCTACAGGATGGCATAAGATTCCATAAAAGTGGAGACACAGATGGGTGTGGATTCTGGGAATAAATCTGAGTCCTTTAGAAGATCAACCTGTGCTCACAACCACTGGTCCATCTTCCCAGCCCTAGGAAATTACTGTTTAAAAAGAAAGAACACAAATGAAAGATCAAGTGCTTATACTTGATGGAAATCCATTTTTAAGTACGTTTTTAGGGCTTCTGAGATTGCTCATTTGGTAAAGGGGCAAGCCTGAGGATTTGAATTCATTCTCTGGTCCCAGTTGGTAGAAGAAGAGAACTGACAGCTCCAAGTTGCCCTCTTATCTTCACACACACACACACACACCACACAAATAAAAAATAAATTAATAAATACATGAATAAATATAATAAAATATTTTTAAATATAAAATACTGTTTAAAAATCTTTTACATGTATGTGCATATGGCATATGTGTGTTCCTATCTGTGAGTTAGTCATGTTGTGCTATGAAAAGTATATGGAAGTGAGAGAATATCCTGGAATGTAATCCTTGTCTTACACTCTACTTTTCAATAGGGTGTCTTGTTTCCACACTGCTCCCATCTCACCTTAGGGCACAGAAACAGAATCAGGTGTGTCCTCTGGATCTAAACTCAGGTCCTTATGCTTGGCCAGCATGCAGTTTGCAAAGTAAATGCTCCCCAAAAACTTGAAACTATATTTTTAGTAAGTGGAGGAATATATTTATTGCTTTGATTTCATATCATTATGTATTTTCCAAATTGACGAACTTTACCTTTTCTAATTAAATCTGCGTTTCAAAATTTTCCAGAATTCTACGCTATGGCACAGTGTGACTAGGTAAGAATTTTGGACAGAACAAGCCTCATATAGGACCCATGTCACTTCTTTCATTGAGTGAACCTGTGTGCTATCTGTGAATTATTCAGTGTCTCATATTCTCCATGTGTGACATGAGTATAATAAGATCAAAGGTTTGGAAATCTGTTCTTAGAATGGAGGGATAAATGAATGTAAGCTACACTGTATCTCAAATAAATACCTTGCTGTATTCTTTGGAATGAGCAATGAAGAGACCATCTCATCTTTTAGTCTTTGGAAACAGATGCAATTTATTATTTATTTCAGTTAATGAAAGCAGAGCCTACCAGCTCATCATCTCCTAAGTGGATCAATTAACTATTCTCACCATCTGCTTGGCCAGTGGTTTTATCCCTTCTTTCCAATCACAGGCAATGGCCTTTCAGTGTTGCAGAGAGCTGAGAGTTCTGGAAAGGCATTAGCCTGAATATTGTCTGGCTCTGAGAAAATACCAGAAAAATATGTAAATATTTAGAGAGAATTACAATGCAACTTTTAAAATCATTTTTGAAAACCCTATGTTTGGTTTGCAACTCATGTCAGTGCATAAATGTATCATATTGGCTTGAATGACACTCCTTTCTGAAATCAAAGTGTCGTTAGTGTGAGGGATTTCACAGACGACAGGGATTAAATTTGACCTTCCTAAGCTCTTGCAGCTTGTAGTAATGTTGGAAAACACATTTGTAGGTCTACTTTAAAAGATGTTGTACATCTAAGCAGGATAGTATTAGGAACCTGATCTACATAACTAACTCATTTTTGAAAAGACAGGTGGCTTAACTTTGAATGATGAAAAGAGTGTCATAATACTGTGCTATAGAACATTTTGAACTTACTACAGTCTCTTACCTTTGTCCAATTTTGTCATATACATCATATCCCTCTTTTCCACTCAAAAACAGTGGAACTTTTATTATGAAATGCAATTTCTGGTTCAATTTCAGATTTAAAAAATTATTCAGTGTGTTCAAAATTTATGCAGTATTTTGAAGAAATCTGATTCAATGTCCTTATCTTACTTCAATTTATCACGAAGTAATGTGTATATTCATAGGCTCTAACGCATAATAGCTAAGTTGGTGAACTTAGTATTTCTATTACCTTGGACTTTTATTGAAGTGTGTGTGTGTGTGTGTGTGTGTGTGTGTGTGCGCGCGCGCGCAGAGTAATGACACTCTTCCGCCCATTTTAGTACATCATACAAATGCTTATGATAGAACATAAAATAAGTAATAACCCTCTTTAGTTTGTTTCCTAGATAATATTGTAACTATGAAACCATGGTTTAGATTTGTGCTTTCTTAATAACTTGCAATGCTGAACCTTTTATTGTTTATTTTTAGGTCATTGGCGTATCATTATTAAAAAATATCTGTTGATGTCTTTGCCTATTATGGTAGTTTGAAGGTAACTGGACCCATAATCTCATAGGTAATGCCACTAATATGAGGTATGACTTTGTTGGAGTGGTAATGGCCTTGTTGGAAGAAGTGTGTCACTGTGGGAGTGGGCTTTGATGTTTTTTTATGCTCAGAATATCTCCCAGTATATCAGCCAACTTATTGAAGAACTCAGATACTCCTCCAGCACAATGTCTGTTTGCATGTCACCATGATAATGGACTGAAACTCTGAAAATGTAAGGGAGTCCCCTGAATTAAATGTTTTCCTTGTAATAGTTCACCTACTCTTTTCCTGTTGATTTTGTATTTTGTTTTTATTAATTCAAATCAATTATTTATTTTCTTGCTGGTAAGATATTTTAATTTTTTAGTATAGAAATTAAATCTCAGATTAACTCTCAGATATGTAACATGCAATCATTCTTCCATTTATTTACTTTTAATCTTTTTTATTATAAGGGGTTTGTGTATTCCTCTCTGTCCTGGAACTTGTCATGCAGGCTAGACTAACCTTGAATTCATAAAGATTTTCCTATCTCTCCCTTGTTAGTGCTAGGATTAAAGACATGAACACATCTTCCTAGTTGCATTTGGCCTCATTTTCTCCTTCTCCTTCTGTTTTTTCTCATTCTCCTTCTGAAATGTAGAAATATATTTACTCAATATGGCCACATTGGGAAGGGGATAAAAGAAATCCCATGACTCCCTGACCTGAAGTCCCTCTTCAGGGGCATAGCATGCTGTTTAGGTTAAATGGAAGGCCAATGGTGTGCATAGCTAAGCAATATTATACAGTCTGTGCTCTCAATGAAAACAAACTTGTCTAAGCATCTCTTTATTGTTATGCCTTTAAAGTCTTCTCAAAAACTTCCTTTTTTTACAATGAATCCATAAAGTTTATCCCCATTAATTCTTCTAGAAGTTTTGATAATATTGGTTTTTAAAAATTAAAATTTTAGCCGGGCGGTGGTGGCGCATGCCTTTAATCCCAGCACTCGGGAGGCAGAGGCAGGAAGATCTCTGTGAGTTCGAGACCAGCCTGGTCTACAAGAGCTAGTTCTAGGACAGGCTCCAAAGCCACAGAGAAATCCTGTCTCAAAAACTATTTTAAAAAATATTAAAATTTTAATCTGTTTTCAGGTTACTTTTATATAAACTCAGAGATAAAGTTCTAATTCTCTTCCATTTTATGTGAACCTCTCGTAATCTCAACAATATTTATTGTCCAGTCTGCATTGTGTTTATTGACTTCTTCAAAACTCAATTTGTTTTAAGAACATGAGATGATTTCTGAGGATTAATATCATTTTATTATATTTAAGCTGTCAGGTAACCATAACATTCTATATTTTGTATGTCTATGCTCTTTGGTAACTATAATCTTGCATATTTTGAGGCCAAATACTTTAATGCTTCCAGCTTTATTTTCCTCTTTCAATATTCCATTGGAATTTTTGTGATTCAATATAAAATCTATGACATTTTATACATTGGTGAGACATACCATTGGCACTAAGAAATACTGTAGTGAAATTTTAAATTTCTTTATATGTTGTGAACATATGTAAAATTGTTAATTCTTCCAATATACAAACATTGACTGTTTTTCTATTGATTGGTGTCTTCACCAACTCTGCATGTCTAGTTTTAATTTTTGAATTTCTTTTTTTCATCAAGAATATTTTACATGATTTGGGTTTTGACTGATATAAGATAATATTCTTATTTCTATTTCAGATAGCTTGATGCTACCATTTATCTAGCAATTTATACTTTTGCTAATGGTGTTTGATTTTTTGTTTAATATCTTTCTATTAGGTTTATTTTTTGATGGTCTTACCATATTTTAGTACAGTCTTGAGACTATTTATATGTAAAATCACACTATCTTGAGACAGGTACAATTTTACTACTTTCTTTCAAATTTTAATGCAATGTGGTTTTTATCACCTAATTGCTCCATCTGAGACTTCCAAAATTATGTTGAACATACATTAAAAGCAGGAAGGTGGTAAAAGTGAAAAGTTAAAAAAAGAAATCTCTCATTACTGTATTTAGGTGCATACTTTGCAGAAATGGTAGAAATTTAATCTCAACATCCAGGAGAAGAACGCAAGAGGTTCTTTGTGAGTTTAACATTGGCCTAGTCTACACAGAGAGTTCCAGGACAGGCAGTTCTACATAGTGAAATTCTATCCAAAATAAAAAGTTACTAAAGAAATTTCGGTACACTCGATTTGTAGAATTTTTGTGAAGAAAAGATTATTTATTGTGTCAAATTCTTTTGCATATTCTGCAGAGATCCTTTACTTTTATCTTCTTTTATGGTAAGGTGGTTTACTATATTTATTGGTCTGAAATCATAGAATCACCTTGTTATCACTGGAAGAAATTGTAATTGCTCTTGGTTATTATAAATTTAATATGTTATTTAGTTGTTTGTTGCAATGTTGACAAGGTCTACTACACCTCTGCAGGCATTAGGAATTGCAGCTACCTTTGTAGTTCTCTGCCTAGTATGGCTAACAATGTTTTATAGTAGCTAGAGAGGTCTGTAATATATTCTTCAGTAGAAGTGTCCCAGTGATCCCCAAGACTATGCTTTCTCAGGCTATTGTTAATTGATGATTAATAACTTTTTATGGGTACTTTCAATATTTCTATTTCTTTTTTGTTCACCCCTGATAATTTCTGTGTGAATGAAAATTGACACACTTACTTAACATGTTCACAGGATCTTTGTGCTATCTTTTCTTTCATTTGTCATTTATTTATTCTTTAGAGAAGATTGTTAATTTTCTTCAACTTTTCCCAAATCCCGGATCTTTTGCCCTTTGACAATTTATGTTATTTTTATACTATTTCCTATTCTCTCTGCTTTTTGTTTCTTTTTTGTCTTCTGCTTCTGTTTTTGTCTTAATCTTTTTATAATGGTGCATTCCCTTGTTTATTTTTCTCATGATATACTTTTAAATTGTAATTTTAAGTCTTTGCTCACCTACTGATGACTGTTAAACTTTGCATTTTTTCTTAACTTTCCTAAGTCTTTTTTGTTACTCATTTAAGCTTTATATTTTCAAGTCAAAATACACTTACTTGTAGATTTTGATCTCAGAATTAATTTGAGGTTTGGAGCTTCGCACATGATCTATCTTGCTTTACAATCTTTGAACAGTTAAAGACAATGAATCAATTCTTTAATAATTTAGCATAGATTATTTTGTTATTATCTCATAAAATATTTGAGTTCTAAAAATACATTTTTGCTTCCGTGGTACTTGTTCAGTTTCAACCTAACTGATATGCCCATAGATGAAAGTGGTGTACCTGCTTTTCCTTCACTTTTCTGTTTACTATTAGTTCTGTATCCTGTCAATCATGTTTTAAATAAATGCTGCTTGGCAAGGCAGGGAGTATAGGCGGGAAAACCAGACAGGAAATAGAGGGGAGAACAGGAGATTTGGGAAGCAGGAAGCTTCCCTGGGATTCATGCGCAGATCTGCAAGGAGGCAACATGTAACAGCCCAGCTGAGAAAAGGTACTGGCCATGTGGCTGACAATGGGTTAATATAAGTTATGGGAGCTGGTAGGAAGACTGAGCTAATGGGCCAATCAATGTATAACTTAATGTAGACTCTCTGTGTGATTTT
>JAQHUG010000311.1:1019293-1032421 GCA_028555095.1 Dicrostonyx torquatus
TATGGAGAGAGTGGACATCCTTGTCTCGTTCCTGATTTTAGTGGAATCGCTTTGAGTTTCTCTCCGTTTAATTTGATGTTAGCTGTTGGCTTGACGTATATTTTTAATTACAGACTTTTGCTGAACATTTGCATGAAATTGAGAGAGACCCACTTTAGTTACAACCATACCATATTAAACAGATAGATTGCATTGAACACAACTATAATTTTTTATTTTATGGATACTCTGAGTTTGGCTGTATATGGATTTATGGATTTTAAACTTTCAGATGCATTTATTTCACCATCAACATCTTTTCTTTCAGATTAACAAAATACATTTAGATTTTCTTACAGAATCTGCCTGGTTCAGAATCTTCATAACTTTTCTTTGTGTAGAAAAATACTGCCATTCCTTTGCTTATGAAGAGAAGTATTGTTGGTTAGAAACCTAGTCTTCTTATCAGTTTGAAAGCAGCATCTGGGAATTCTCCAGTGCTTCTTGGGTAGAAGCCTGGTGGCTGAGGCACTAGAAGTCTCACTCAGGCCATTGTTTTTTTTTTTCTCACTTTCTTTTACTCTTTTGTTTTTCTCTTAACACTGACAATTCAATTATATCTTATAGTGATTTTACTCAGTTTGAATTCCAACTGGGAATTTTAGCCTTTCTATATAAAGATAATTCTATATGTACAAAGAACTGGAAAGGTGTCTAGTAATATTTTTTATATAAGTTTCTTCCCATTTTCTGTTTTGATTTTTAAGAAAGGTTTTCATATAACTCAGGCTAGTACTTGCTGTGTATCTATGGGTGACTTTGAACTCACAACTTTCCAACCAACACCTGATGAGTGCTGAATGTACAACCTCACACTTTTCTCTTCATCACTTTGTTAATTTCTAGTTCCTGTTGATCTTCCAATACCCAGACAAACATCTTTTCATGCTACCTCACAAATCTTACAAGTTATCTTTAAACATTTTGCTCACTTTCACATTGGTTTTTCGTCTTTAATACCTTTATTTGGCCTCTGCTTGATATTCTCTGGATGGAGACTGGTAGAAGTTCCAACACTTACTTTAAATTTGTAGAGGGATCTTGAGCGTATCTTTATGTGGATAAAGCTGAATTCAGATTCTCCACAGACTTTATTGTGGGCTAGAATCCATGACCCTGCACTAGTGGCTGAGATGGGATTGTATCTGACAAAGTTCTGGACAGTTAGCATAGTTATTATAGCAAGAAAGAGCAAGGTTGAGACTGTGCATTGTCATATGATCTATTCGATTGAAACTGATGAGTCAAAATGGAGGTTCAGATGATAAGTAGCACCTTGGGTATTAGAAATGGTCCAATTTCTCTTTGGTCCCCATATAAACAATAGGAAGTCAGACAACTGAAAGAAGGAGCTGCCTAAACCCAGCATGACCATCAGGCCCCTAGACAAGATCTATGTTGACAGGCAGAGGAGCCCACCTGCCAAGACAGTAGTGCTCATAATTTCTTCTGAGAACTTTATCAGGTAACTTGGAATGTATCCATAATACCAAATACGGCCGTGGCCAAGCTTTCTAAGGAGCAAAACTGTTTCCAGGCTTGAGGTCAGGAAGATACCAGATGGCTCTTCCACCTAGCTGCATGTAAGTACTATCAAAATGAGCATATCAATCTCGGCATCCTCTTGAGTCCGTCGGCCCTCTATGTAAAATTCATAGTTCCCAGTAAGAGTCTACTGTCTATGTATGGTTTCAGAATTACACTGTGAACATCACACCCTTATTTATTTAGTGTCTGTGAATGTGTTTGAATACTTGCAGTTGCACTCATGTAGAGCTCAATAGACAACCTGGGGCTGCAGCTGCTTCCCTCCCTCTCTATGTGGATCCTGAGGGTTGAACTTAGCTATTCTGGAGGAAAGATGCACATGTCCATCTTCCCTGCTCTAACATTATAGAGAAAATGAAATAGTATCTTTATAAAGATATCTGTTGTCATGTCCTGGTCTTGTCAGCCAATGGCCTTTCGAATTTTGTTAGGGATTCCTCCCTTCCTTGTTTCCTACATACTTTCGTATTTCCTACTTAATTCCATTAATGATGTTTGTCGGGGAGGTGAGCTCTGACCACTTGGTAATGAGCAACCTGTCAGCAGCATATTTTGTGAGAAACTTCCTGGATCTTACAGTTTTTCCGGCCCTCTCTTTTGAAACGTTTCCTGAGCCTTTAGTGCAGTGATTACTGTTACAGGGTTTTGCTTTTAAAGAATGAACCATGCCTTGGGGAAGCAGACCTTAATGGATCTCTAAAAAGGAACAGAAATATTTGTTAAAATCCTTTTAATGCGTTTGGAACACAAGTATCAATGTGGTATTAGAAGAGCAACCCAAAGGCCTGGCAGGCTTTTAAGCCACTGTTTTCTCCAAGGGTTTAGAGTTAGATGGTGCATGCGCACATTAAGCATCAACTAGTTCAACTGTGTGCCATTCGCAAGCAGTTTGACACACTCCCTTGTTTTCAGTCGCAAATCCTTTTCAAAATTACACCTCAATTTCTAGCTATTCTTGAAGCCTTGGAACTTGGGCACTGATTTCATGGCCAAGAAAGATTCCAATTTTCTGCTCGAGCTCACTTCCTATGCACAACAGCCAAGAGTGAATCCTCCCAGAGCGATCTGCGGTAGCGGGAAGGGCTGACTTTGCACACTGCTGTCACAGCATCTGGTATCTGGCTGCATTCATGGCTGCCAATGCCTTCAAACTTAAAGTTTTTATCATTTTCTTAATTTTGTGTCTATTAGTTATTCTACCTTTCTCAAAATACATCATTTTTTTAATTTAATAGTTAACTTTTGGAGCAATTTTTGACTTAGAGAAAAAAATAGGCATATAAATGGGAAAAGAAATAGGATACACCAGAGCTGTCTCTCTCACACAATTTCCTCTTTTTAATATCTTACATTAATGTCTTTTATTAGTTTGTTGATACTGATGAACCTATACTGGTAAATTATTTTTCGCTAAGCCTACAGTTTGCATCAGGGGTCTCTGTGTGCTTTGCATTTCTGTAAGCTTGGCCAAATGCATAGTCAAATAATGACCAACTGAAAACCTTAAATAATAATTTGACTGTTCTAAATAGACTTGTTCATCTAATGATGGCTTTCTCCTTATCCCTCAACTCCTAGAAAACTAAATGGCTTTTCTATAGATGTATTCTGCCTTTAAACCACATAGTAGGAGTTATTTCTAAAATGGCTTCTTTTATATAACAATCTACATGAAATATTCTGTCAGTTATTTTTATAGCTCAAGACTGAGCAAGTTATTTTTCACCCAAAATAATTTGGAGAAGTCCCACACAAGAATGCATTTCCACATAGGAATCTAAGTTTAAATTATGTTAAGAAATAAAACTGTTCTCATATTTTAAAATATTTAGTATGAGAGAAAGAGAATAGAACCTTCCCTTTTCTCATACTCAATAAAGAGAAGCTATATAAATATACAAAATTTTCATTATCTGCACTCTATAAAGTGAGAAATTGACATTTTAATTTTTGTGGCTCCTTGTTTTGCTAATTCTTAAAATGTCACTTAAATTCTTATATTAATCTGGGGTCCTGAAATCTATCCATAGTCAACAGTTTCTATGGTTCTGTTGGTTATTTTAGAATTTCCACATACATAATCATGCCATCAAGGAAGAACTATGAATTCATTTTGTCCTTTCATGAATGTGAACATAAATATTCATGGTTTTGTTTCATTTCCTTCTTTTCTACATTAGCTGCCACTGTCAATTATGATATTGACAACTACTGGAGAAAGGGATATTCTAGAACTGCACCTGATCTCATAAAGTCTTCTCTACATTAAGTGTGGAAGGATCTATACTACAAAAGCTTAGATTAAAAAAATTAAATTTCTATATAATAAATTATATAATTTCTTGCTCCAATAACTATAATAAAGTGTAATGAAAACTCAACTCAAACATTACTTTCCAGCCTCTAGAAATTTGAGATTAATAGACTTCTGTTTTTTTAGAATTTACCAAGTATTTGTTCTTGTGCTTCAAATGCAAAGAGAAAAACAAAACCAGAAAGCACAATAAGTGACTGCTAAAAGAAAAAATTAATAAATTTCCATTGAGATTTATAAGATATAGTGTGAGAGAGTACAAATGATCATTTTTACCTAATTGATAATAATAAAAAAATCTGTCATGTTCCAGTAGTTACAGCAGGAGTGATGAACATCATTTGTATACAAATCACAATCTCAAAAATTTGAAACTCGGAGAAGACTTGGAAATACAGATTTATGGTCCCTTAATCTCAAAAATTAATCTGTTGTGGGATATTTGTACACTGTGTAAAGATGTATTTACTGTGATTGGTGTAATAAAAAGCTGAAAAACAAGACTTTAGTCAGAAAGAACTCTGGGAAGAAGAAAAACTCAGTTGCCCAAGGAGATAGGGAGAAGAAACAGGAGGTACATGATGGAAGAGAGGTAATGCCTTGTGATAGATGTACAATGGGTACACAATAGAATACAAATGGGTTAATTTAAGTTATAAGATTTAGTTAAGAACCAAGTTAGGCTAAGATTTTATAATTAATAAGATGTTTCTGTATCATTATTTGTGAGCTGGGCTTACCCAAAGAAAAATCTGACTAGAATAACCTATTAGGAATTTTAAAACATTGGAAACTTGCTGTTTTGTTTATTATCAAGTATAAAAATTTTAAAATAAAAATATGTATTATTAATATAATTTACTTAAAAAATAAAAGTAGAGAAATTTGATCAAAAAGGAAAAGCAACCATTATCAAAACTCAATTAAAATAATATAGATAAAATATTACATTTATACATTTAGGTATTAAGTACATATATGAAATTATGTTTTTATTTAATATTTCACTGGGCAAGTACACTGGATACAGTTTATACACATATTTCACACAATGTATGAGGACATGTAATGTAGATCACCTTCTAATCCATTCTGTGAGATGGGTAAGACACTGACACAAAAATCAAAACTGAAAAACTACAGCCTTGCAAACTGACAGTCAAATGTTATTTGTTGAATTAATAGTTATAAGATATGTAAACACTATAACCGGTGTGATTGACTCCAGGTATATACATCTTTCATAAATTTTAAAAAATAATATTTTAGCAAATAACTAAAGGAAATACCTCAAGTTGGAGAGGATATATATATATATATATAAACTCAATATTACACATAACAGTGAAATACTAAGATGTTTCATCCAAAGATGTCCAAACTCATAATCCACTCTCAAGAGAGTACTCTATAGTCTACACTCTACCAGTAGATGAAAAATGCACATATAAATATACATAGATATTAAATGGCTATATAAAATGATCACCTCTTTCTGAAGATGAACAAAGAAAATATCAGTGAATTATAAAACAAAGAAGAATAAGGTATTTTTGGTTGGACTATATGTTTTAAGAAGACTTACAGCATACACCAAAACAGAAACTACTAATATGTCAATGATAGATCTGTGGAAAGCAAAAGTAAGTCATTTATATTAAGCTCAACTTGCAAACTAAAATAAAACTTTATAAAAACATAAACTAATGGCAAAATTAGATAAGTTCTCACATAATAGAGAGAAAAAAACCTGGGAAAGCATAATTCATCACACATGAAATAGGAATACCATTTTTCTAAACTACACTTCACTGTGACATTCATCAGAAACACAGTTGCTTTAAGCAAGTATTAATTTATTAAAGTGCCTAATTGGAAGTTTTACTTGAAAAGAGAAAGGTGCTAGGTGATCAGAAATTGAAATATTGAAGAAAAATAGAGAATAAAGTAAATGTATCGGCTTTATTTAAAAGGATAAAAAAAAATACCATAATGACAACTAATTGAGTTAGAAAAGTCAAACAAAAATCCATTGGAGAAAAAATAACTTTTTCAGTGAATGCTGTATTTATTAATTTTTTTAGATCAAATGATCAGAGGAAAACAATGTATATTGGTTTACAATTCACATCATATATATATATATATATGCATTATATATCTATACATATAAAATGTGATATATAAAACTAAAGTCATAAATAATTATACCTAGTGTCTGAGACTTGGCTTAGTTTTCTCAGAGGCCCATAATTCCATTCCCAGAACATACCTTAGGCAGTTCACAACCACCTGTCTGTAGCATGAGGGCCTGCTTATCGGGGTTTCAGTCCTGCCCATACCACCAAAGAAGCAGGATGTGACCTACCTCGCTTGAAAAGGTATTGAGCCATGTGGCTAACATAGATAAGCATAATGGATTAATATAAGCTATAAGAGCTAATAAGAAACCTGAGCTAATAGGCCAATCAGTTTATAATCTTCTGGAGACCTCTGTGTGTGTTTTTTTTTTGTGGGGGGGAGGCTAAACTGCTGCTAACTCCAGCTGCAGAGGATCTTATGTACTTTTCCAGATATCACAGCCATGTGCACTCATTTGAAGATGCTCCTATACAGACATAAAAGTAGTAATAGAATATAATATTTAAAAGGTAACCAAAACAAAACCTCATACTTATTTATTGTTATTTTGTAAGAAAAGGTTTGCTATCATTAAAAAGTAAATAATATCAGAATAAAAATAGATTTGGATAAGTTGAAAAAATATGATTGGCAAATTCATAACATAATCATCTCTGAAATTGCTATGGTTCAGATGCAAATTTTAATAGATGCTTTCTTAGAAATAGATTAGAAAAATACTGCAGACTTCTTGTTTACTCATACTTTTTTTTAAGAAAATGGGCATAATTATATTCTATGAACAGCCATCAAAGAAGATGGTTGATATGTTAGACACAAAATGGGTTCAGAGAAAAACAAAGGGATATATTACCTTTTAATAGGATCAGCTTAAATCCAAAATAAAAAGAAGTATGCTTTGAACACTTCCAAGAATTTTTATTTTTTCTACTTTTATAAATTAATGGAGTTACCACTAACAGCTTAAGCTAGGGGACTGTAGATACAGTTTAGCAATTTGGAACATTCATGGCTTCCAGAATCCACTTTGGTTGCCTCACAACCATCTGGAATTCCAGCTACAGAAGATATGACAACCTATTCCATCCGCAGATTACACACACACACACACACATGTTTTTGTGCATACACACTCACACACACAAACAAATATACACACACATTTCCAAAAATAAAAAAAGTAGAATAAATCTTTTAAATAAACAGCAATTGAAGGTAGTTTCTCCATAAATTTTAATAGAATTTCAAATCAGTTATCATATATTAAGGAAAGCACAGAAAAGGGCCAAAAGGTAGGAAGGGGAGGAGACATTTCAAATTTAACACTACTGTATCACTTATGCAAAATTTTAGGCAATTTTGTGAGTTTCATAATACATATTTTATTAGCCACACCTGATAGAGTATGTTACCTAGTGTTATCAGAAACTTGGCATCATATGTGAGAGCTTCACGTTCTGCTAAAACGTCTGAAAGGACATGTTTGTCGTCCAGTGTTTATCAGATTGGAACTGTCAATCTGTTTTCATAAAAATAGAGCAGTTCCCAGGAGCAGGAGATTGGGCAGAGAGACTTTGAGATCACATATCATTGTTTATGGCACTTCCTGAAGCTACCTACCTGTGGGCTAAGACAGCTGCCAAAGCCACAGAGGCTGTGGCAAAGATTCCTCAGTTTAGTCTTTTCATAATGTGGGTAGCTATCAAAAAGTTGGAAAGCCATGACTTCAAGTATGCGGTTGAATGAAAATTACCTATTAAAGCTATTCTTTCATTTGCTTTTCATTTTTATTTTCTGGTTAGCCCACCTTACCTCTGAGTTTTCTGCTGATGCAGATATAAAATATTATACTTTTGTGTGTTAGGTTGCAAATAGCCCTTATTAGAATTTCATAGAACCTGAGCAAGATAAGGCGAACAGTTTCCTAGGCTCATTCAAGTTTACTGTGTAGTCTAGAAAGGAGACATAATGATTTCATCAGAACCTATGAAAATATTCTTGACTACAGTAAAGAACTGCATGGCACAGTATTGAAACTTCAAGCAAGCAAGAGTTTCCTTTACTTTTTTCAATATTCTCTTTTCTGCTTAATTTGTAAAACATCCAATCCTTATGCAACAATCTTAGTAAAGATAATAACTCTCTTACAGGCTTTGTCTATTCAATAGTAACTTTGATTAAATGTTTCAAGGCACATAATTGCACATGGATCTATAAACATTGATCTCTTCTTGTTTTGGCTCTTTGGTTGTTTACAGTTGACAATCTTGACATATGTTTATAGTTTCTCTGAAAATATTTTCCTATATCTTTGTCTTAAAACACTCCCTTTTTCTTTCCTGTAGTGATTTGATTATATAATTCATTTTATGCTTGTTTTGTACTTTATCAGAGTGCATTACTGTAGCTGACACTGAAAGTATATAATATCCACCAGATGTATTTCACTAAAACCAAGTGGTCTTCTAGTTTTCACACCAACTGTTATCATTATTCTTTCCTCTGGACAGTTTCTATCTCCTTTATGTGTTATAATTTCTTCATAACTTCACTATATTTTTAACAGCTAAACAAAGATTGATGGCTACATATGCCTCCTTCCTTTTATCTGTTACTCCGTTGATTCTGAAGGTTGATTGTGAAAATTGTGTATTGTTAATGGACTGAATAGGTGTGTGTTATGCAATTGTCCCTGATATAAATAACTGCAGTTACTGTGATAATTAATATGGAGATTTCTTAAAAACATGAATATAAACCTATTCCCTACCTCCACTATCTTACTCTTGGGTATGCACAGGAATGTTTAAAAGTCAGGTGACAATAGAAATGTGATCACCCATGATTGTGTTACTCATAATAATTCACTTGTATAAATTTCATCATCTGTCATGATCTAGATTAGTAACAGATAATTTACACATACACAATATTCTATGTTACATTAACAAAAACAATAAAAACCATTTTATATTTCTGCATTTTTGTATTATTCCAATTTCTTAAAATTAAACAGTGATTTTTATAACATAAAATATTTTAATTCTAAGAACTTCATCAAGATTCCTTGTAGCTCTTGCCCTTTCTCCAGTGGGTTACTCAATTTTCCCTCCTATCATCTCTCCCTTCACTCCTTGTTTTATGCCAGCACCAAAACACATCAGGTCTTTCCTGGCAACCCTCCAGCCAGGAAAGCAGGTAGGCTAACCAACTAATCTTCATCTCTCCCTACTCTTCCCCAAATGCAATACTCCAGTTTCATCCCTAGCTCTGCAGCAGATGACCTGATGCATTCTATAGGCCTACCTCACATCTCCAGTGGATCACACAGATCTTCACCTCCAAATTTCCCTTGCTCAACACTTTGCTTTATTTCAGATCCCAACTCCAGCAAGCATTCCTTGGGAAAATATAGGCCACTTAATTCAGCGAAGCAGGTAGGCTAATTGCACATCTCACCTCTTCTGTTCTCATTCCCAGCTCTTGCTGCCTTTCCTCAATTTCCACTTCCATTCCCATGGGTAAACAGATCCTAGTAAAACATTCTGCTTCTATCTCCTGTAGAGTTCCTCAGCTAGCCCCCTACTAGACTATCTCCATTTCTAAGTGACAGCTGCCAATACCTAGAAACACTTTTTATCTGGAATTCCCAATGACCACACATATCAGGATCCCAAAAGAATTTCCTCCAAGGCAAAACACAAACACCACACTCTCCTTAGTACCAAAGAGGGCATTTGAAACTAAGGAACAAAGCACACACTCACAAAGACAAGACCAGATATTTTCAGGAGATGAAAGTGAAAAAAAAAACAATAAACAAAATATAACACGAGTACATCTGGAGATTAAGCATTTAGGAGCACAGACAGGATAAAACAGAAACAAACCTCACCCTCAGAATACAAGAGTTGGAAGAAAGAAATTCAGGCAGAGGATATGATCGAAGAAATGGATACCCGAGTCAAAGCACTTATAATTATCATCTTCTGAAACACGGTGCCTAGATGCAAGCAGAAAAACACAATCAATAGCAGCCTGGACAATATGACTCTTCTAGAGGCCAGAAACCTACCATAACTGACCCTGAGATTGCAACCTACATGAATCAAAAGACAAATATTTAAAATAATCTTTCCAAATATCATAGAGGTCTTTAAAGAAGGAATAAATGAAATCCTTAAAGAAATCTATGAAAACACAAACGAATGGTGGAAGGTATTAAATGAAACAGTTTCAGGAGTTAAAAGTGGAAATAAAATCAATAAAGAAAATGTAACATGAGAGAAATCTGGTGACTTAAAATTTAGAGGCTCAAACAAGAAAAAACAGAGACAAACCTCACCCACAGAATACATGGGATGGAATAAAAAATTCAGGCATTGAAGATATGATAAAAGAAATGGGCACCCAAGGCAAAGAAAGCATTAATTCTAAAAGCATCCTGAACAAAATGTTTAGAAAATACCAACATTGTAAAAATCTAAAAAACTGAAGTAGAGGAGCAAGCAGAAACCCAAAGATACAAAAAATATTTTCAACAAAATCATATTTTTTACTTAAATAAAGAAAGATGCCTATCATGGTATGAGAATCATAAAGATATAAAATAGACTGTAAAAGAAAATAATGTCCCCTTGCCATATAATATTAAAAAGACCTAATCTTAAAGAACAATGGAAGAATATTAAAATGTATATATCCTTTTTGCCATTTCTTCACCCTTAGTGGAAGTTAAGGCTTATTTCTTGGATGCAGACTATGAATGGATGCTGTTTTCACATATGTTTGTTAGTCGGTGTTTGTTAAAAGCTGCAATGAATAAATACCAGGCAGGCCTGTAAGAATTATACTGAATTCTCAATGTGAGCTCTAAAAGCCAGAAGGAGCTGAACAGATGTTCTACAAAAGTGAAAGATACCACAGATGCTATACCAGAAGACCAGAACAACAAAACTTACCTTCACAATAGATGGAGAAAATAAGACATTCCATATTAAAACCAAATTTAGGCAATATCTTCCTACAAATAAAGTGCTAGGAAAGACACTAGAAACAAAACTAAAACACAAAGAATTTAACCTCATCCTAGAAAACATAGGAATAAATAATCCCATCCCAAAATATAAAGAGGCAAAACACAACACACACACACACAAACACACCATCACTACCACCACCACCACTGAAAACAATGAAATGATAGGAATTAACAACCACTGCACACTCATAATTCTCAACATCAATGGTCTCTATTCTGTGACTAAAGCACAGACTAAGAGAATATCTGTGAAAATAACATCTGTACTTCATCTGCATCCAAGAAATAAGCCTTAACTACACCTAAGGGTAAAGAAATAAGAAAAAAAGATACACAAAGAAAATGGACCTAAGAATCAAACTAGTATAAATATTTTCATTTCTGACAAGTAGAATTTGATCCAAAACTAATTAGATGAGATGGGAAAAACACCCCATAACCATTAAAGGAAACATCCACCAAATAGACATTGCAATTTTTATTATCTGTGTATAAAGGGAAACCAAATTTGTGAAAGAAAAAGTACTTTGTGTTAAATCATATATTGACCCTCAACATAGATAGTGCATTATTTGAATATCCAACTCTTAGCAATGGAAATACTATTCATAAATATCCTAAACAATACAGAAATACTGAAGATAAGTGATGTCATAAACCAAGTGAACCTAACAGATATTTCCAGAATATTTCACCCAAATAAGAAAGAATATGCCTTCTTCTCAGTACATCAGGTAAATTTATTTCAAACCGACCACACACTTAGACATGAATTAAATCTCAACAAATACAAGAAAATTAAAATAACATCTTACATCCTTTATGGCCATCACAGATTAAAGCTGAATAACAACAACAATAGATAAAATAGAAAGCTTATAAACTCATGGAAACTAAACAAATCTCTACTGAACAAAACAGATAGGTCAGAGAGAAAATAAGAAAAGCTTAAAACTTTCTAAAATTTAGTGAAAATGAAAACAAAGAGTGTCCAAATGTATGGGGCACAATAAAGGGAGATCTAGCAGAAAAGTTCAGGGCATTAACTGCCTACATTAAAAAGTAGGAGAGATCTTACATTACAAATTTCACAGCACATCTGAAAGCTCCTGAACAAAAAGAAGAATACACAACAAAAAGGAGTATATGAAAAAAAGTAACCGAACTCAAGGCATAAATCAATATAATAGAAAGAAACAAAAGTCAATGAAGTGTGAGTTCAAGGTCAGCCTGAGCTACAGAACTAGTTCCAGGATAGGCCCCAAAGCTACACAATTAACCCTGTCTCGAAAAACAAAAAGCAAAACAACACAAAACCCAAACAAACAATCAAAATCAAAGAGCAACAACAAAAGAATCTATAAAACAAGGAATCAAATGTCCAAAGGATTGGCCCTTTGGATACAAAAAAAAAAAAAGAAAAGAAAAACAGAAAGATTGTCAAATACTTATCATAATTAGCTAAATAGGAGAGAGATAAAATCCAAATTTAAAAATTTGAAGCTGAAAAAGAGAAAATAACACCAACTCCAAGGCAATCAAAAGAAACATAAAGACATAATTTAAAATCGATACTTCACAGCACTGAAAAACATGAAATGAATATGTCATTTTCTCAGTATATAACACTTTTCAGAATTAAAACAAGGAGAGATAAGCAGTTTAGCAGACCTATAACACCTAATACAATAGAAACAACAACTAAATGTTTGCTAACTAGAAAAGCCCACCAGCAGATGATTTTAGTACAGAATTCTACCAAACTTGAAGAGTTAATGCCAATATTTCTCAAAATATTTCACAAAATGCAAACAGAAGTTACATTGTTCATTTCATATTATAGGGCTACAGTTACTATTTCTATTAATCTGAGGGATTTCCCTCTGTATGCTGTAATTACCATTAATGAATAAAGAAACTACTTTGGACCTATAGCAAAGCAGAACTTAGGTAGGTAAGGAAACCTAGGCTGAATTCTGGGAGAAAGAAGGGTGGAGTCAGAGAGATGCCATGGAGTCTCCATCAGAGTCAGACATGCCAAAAT
>JAQHUG010000311.1:1115497-1126864 GCA_028555095.1 Dicrostonyx torquatus
AGAGAGAGCACTCCCCACCTGGGTTTGCCATTTTATACCTCTCCTGGGACCTGGTGACCCGGCCCCATTAATTAATTAGGGGGGTGGCAGCAGGGTGTGGTCACAGGCTGGGATGGTGAAGACCACACCCCTTCAGATTCCTGTACAAATTTTACCATGAATCCACAAATGAGCCCATATCCCTTCACTAGCTATGGAATTATTGGTAGCTGATATTTCTTAGGGACAAGATACTCTTTTCTTAGGTGTGTGGTCACAGGTAGGTTGTCCATGCACCACTAGATGATACTATATACTCAGACATATGACTAGCAGTAATTACACTCAGTGAACATACACACAAACAAACACAAACACACATAAGACTGGAAGTAGGAAGAAAGAGCTGTAGCGTAGGTCTAGTATGTGTTGGAGGTGATGAGCTCAGAATACACAGTGAAAACACATTGTATGTTTGTATGATATTTCCAAAATATACATAAGCTATTATTTAAATACTAAACAAATAATCTTCATATTGCCAAATATTCTAAACAGAAACTTCTCCCAAAGAGATGCAGATGGTCTGTAAATCTCTATAAGTATCTAAAGAAGTTTAAGTAAATTAACAGTGGAGCATATTTGTACTAATTAGAGTCATGAACCACCACCACCACTTCTATCATCCAACAACAGAGCCAGAAACAGCAATGCCATGTGCTAATGTGAATGGGAAACCACAGGTCATCTCATTTCCTGAACAGTGAAAAGCAAAACACTGAGACTCTTTGGAAAATGATGCTTCAGTAGCCTATAGAGTTAGACATGAACTTATCAGAGTATCCATCCTCATATTTCAAGATATTTATCAACTAATTTAAAAAACCTGCAGATCAAAGTAGTCAAAATTCTAGCATACATGTCAAGGAGCTCTCAAGATCCTGCTTCTTAAAGAGGAGATGTTGTTATTTGATATTTACTGAGAGAGGGTAAATCATTATCTTTGAAGATGCTTTTGAGAATGTCACACATATGCACATATGGGCAGCCCTAATTGAACTAAGTGGGTCATCACAAGGGAGTGGTAAGGGAGGGCAGGAGAGATGGTTTAATGGTTAAGTGCACTGACTGCTATTCCAAGGGACCCAAGTTCCAGTCTCAACATGCACGTGGAAGCTCACAAACACCTGTAACTCCATTTTCAGGGACTTCAATATTTAGATATGTGCCTGTATAAATCTCTAATATATAAAGAAAAATTACAATTAAAAATGTAATTACCCACCAACATACAACACAAAAATTTCATGTAATAATGAATCAATATACAAATAAATATACCAGAAGATTAATGAATACATCAATAGATCAATGAGTATACAATTTTGAATACATAGGACAGAAAATTACCAGATAAAAAGAAAAGTACTATGAAATCACACAAACTAGTTAACCTTAAATGCATATTGTGAAGTTAAGCCCACAAAGGCAATATTGCCTAGATCTAATTACATCACATTCTGCAAGGTACAAAGTTATGCAGCTGGTTAAAGTTTCCACTGAGAAATGAGCATCCAATATGTAAATATCCTGGGGCAGTGAAGATGTTCCATTCGAGTGATTCCATGGGGCTTTGCATTTTATAAAACCCATAGAAGTCTACAGCATGAAAAGTAAACATCATTGCATGCAAATTTTTAAAAAGCATTGAGAATATCAGAGGATGCCAGGCTATAATGGAGAGTTGAATACAGATAAAATAATCTTAGTCTATTATGGATGCATAAAACAAACACTGGGGATGCTGTAGAGTTAAGGAATGCTCTTTTTTGAAATGACTGGGTTCTGTAAAACTGAAGAGGAAAAGGAATAGGAATCAGATTTTAAAATTATTGAGTTGAAAAAAAAAAGACATGGATGATAGATGAAGGGACCCAGGTCCTTGAAGTTGCAGTGAAAAATTACAGATGTATAAAGGACAGAGAATAAATCTATGAAGTCACAATGTATATCTGGAGGTGTCACTGTGAATTCCCTTTCAACGCAGAAGAGATGCTGCTGTTTCTATATACAAAGTATACAAAAATGTTACCAATTGCATTTTCCTCTGTGAGCTGAGAAAACCTGAACTCAATGATAACTTTTGCAAAGGAGTTTATCTAGTACATAGCTTTCAGTTTCTAATATTATCTTTAAATAAAAACAAGAATCTTTATAGAGGTATAGAGACATTGACACAGTTGTTAAAAGTGCTTGCTACTCTTTCAAATGATCAGAGTTCTATTTCCAGTAAATCATCTTACAATTGCATGTAACACTAGCTACAGCAGACCCAATACCTTCTTTGACCACTTGTCTCAAAATCAACACACACACAGACACATACAGACACACACACACCCTACATGCATTCACAAATACATATAATTAAATGAGCACACATAAACATAAATAAGAATAGAAATTACAATAAAGATTCCTTGTAAGAATGACTAATTTTAAGTTGAAGCAGAACATATACAAAATGATAGTCATTAATAACAAATATGTGTATATATATATATATATATATATATATATATGTGTGTGTGTGTGTGTGTGTGTGTGTGTGTGTGTGTGTGTGTCTTATGGGAGTATTTCAATTGTTTTCAAGAACAAAGACAGAACAAGTTGAATAAGGAAATCTGGTTGCACTATCATTATTATGGTGAAAAATAAATGTCTATATATCTTTTTAAGCATAGATAATATAAATTTGATATACTTAATAATAAAAACATGAAAATAAAGCTATTACAGTGAAATGAATTCTGAACGCCTTGAGGTAACTGAATGAAATTCAACATTAAAGTACAGTTTTATTTTTTTTAAATTGTGTTTATTATGCTTTGTCATGGAGGTTCAAACATAATTCTGGAGTCTTCAATAGAGCCTTTGCACATAGAAAATCAAGAATTTTATTCACTAATTTATTTTTGCTTATCCATTTATTTATGTGTATATTTTGAGACAGTGTTTCCAATACAGGCTGATTTCAAAATCATTATACAGCTGAGGATTATCTCGACCTCTTCTTCTTCACCTTCAGAATATCTTCAGAGTATCTTCTTCACCTTCAGAATACTGGTATTAATGGAGCACGTTACCATCCCTGGTTTAAGTGGTACTGGGCACAGAAACAAGGGCATCTTCCATGCTGGGCAAGCACTCTCTAAGCTAAACCCCATCTCCAGACCCTTGTACCATGCATGGGAATAATAAATCAAACAAATAAATCCAGAAATAAAATCCAAAAATAAAAAAGATTTCTAGGGATGATGGTAGAGGAAGCTGTATTATGAACCTTTTAGGAAACTGAGAACCTGACTTTAATATGTAAATTTTTATGTCTGTTATCATTATAAATAATAAAAATAAATTACATGTTGCTTTCCATGTGCATACTGTTTCATTTAACTCAACTCTGTGTTGGTTTGGCAGACTATACATTCCTTTGAAATTAGAAGTGAATTTATAATGCTGTTCTCAAGTAAATGATACTTTCTTAATGTATCTCTTACACGGAATTTTTAAGTTCTATGTTTATTTGTGGAAAAACACCAAAAGAACTCCTCTCTATTTTTTACATTGACCTACTCCTTGGCTCCAAGCCATCAATAAGTAAGTCATCATCCTAGGGATAGCGAGGGTTATGTTTCCTGCTTAGCAGAATGAATTCTCTGGGCCATATGAGTGTAATGCTACTTGCTATTATTAGATCACTAACTTTAATTCAGCTACTGCTCACATCTAGAATTTTGTTAGGTTGTTCACTTAAGGATTTATTAGCAGAAACATCACAATATATTCACAATAGCTATTCTCCTTAGGTCACTTCATTATTTGGTATTTTAAGAAGGAAACAATCAGAAATGCTTAAATGATAACAATTAAACACAAGTGTTTAAAATCCTCACCTCACTTCATTTGCCAAAATTTCTGTTCATACAAATTCTCCATTGCCTACTAAAATTATATGGCCACTTTCATTAAGAATAAAATTCAGGCATTTTTGCTTCATTTTTTGACTTTGAGTGCAAAATTCAAATGTGAAGCTAACCTTCAAAGACAGGAAAGAAAGGAGGTGGCTTGCCCTATTCTTTGCCTAGAGTCTCCCAATATAAATAATCAGCATAGATTTTCTGTTTTATTTGATGAATTCTTAATGTGATTCAAGATTAGTTTTCTGTGTTAGTATATGAATTTCACAAATTTTATTAAGGCATATATTGGATCAATGTTTCCTGTTAATGTTTTAGATCCCTCTGCCGGAGTCTGATTTCATTTTCAGTCTAAAAGACCACCATGCTTTCACCTCATTCACTCACCACTCCCAGGCATACCCAACCTTCTTGTTATTCTATCTTTTTTTTTTTTTTTTGGTTTTCGAGATAGGGTTTCTCTGTGGCTTTGGAGCCTGTCCTGGAACTCACAGCGATCCACCTGCCTCTGCCTCCCGAGTGCTGGGATTAAAGGCGTGCGCCACCACCGCCTGGCTTTGTTATTCTATCTTGTAGTGTCTTTTTATGAAATGCTGACTCTCAGATTTGCCTTTCTTGAGACTTCTTACATCATACACAAATATATACAAATTAGAACTTCACTTTAATTCTTAGTTAACTTTTATGTTTTATTTCCCCCACAAATGTACAGTACTGTCTAGAATATACTATGCTATGTCACTATGAGTAAATCTACTGCCCCAGGAAAGCTATGTAAAAGTGGTATCCTAAGAGTGACAAATATACAAGACTCAGGGAATGAAAATAGTTATGATCTCCTGGGTAAACTGGTTCGGGGAGTAGAATGAAGGGAATGGAGGATGGGAACATGAGGGATCAAGACCAAATTGAGAGGTACAGATGTAAAGAGCAATGAAAGAGATATCTAGACAGAATAAGCATTAACTCCATGGAGTTAGGGAGAAACATGGTGTTAGAGAAATTCTAAGGAATCAACAAGGATGATCCCAGCTACGATTCCTAACAATAGTGGAGAATGTGTCTGAAAGGGCTTTCCCTCTTAATCAGAAATGTTACCAAAGAACCTATATCCAATAACTGATGGGAGCAGATGCAGTGACCAAAGATAAGCGCTGGGCTAAGCTCCAGAGTTCAAATGAAGAGGAGGAGGAGGGATATTATGAACAAGGGGAGTCAAATTATGATGGGGAAAACTGCAGAGACCGAGACCCAAGCTAGATTATGAACTGACAGTTGGGGAACCTGCATAGGACTGAATTAGACCCTCTAAATGTGGGTAACAGTTATGTGACCTTATCTGTTATGGCAAGGGACCAGAACCTATCCCAGGTACATGAACTACCATTTTGGAGCCCATTCCCTATGGCAGGATACCTTGCTCAGTCTTGTTATCGTGGGGAGGAACTTGGTCCTGCCTCAATGGAAAGAAGGTGAGAGTAGGGGACAGAGAGGGAACTGGGGTTGGTATGAAAAAATGAAAAGTAAATTTTTTAAAGTGAAAAGTATACAGAAAAAATGTTGACCAATTATGTGTAAATAGGTTTACCATACATTTTCACAAGTTTCTTCTCATAAAGTACACAGTCTAACAATATGAGATGCTATTTTAAAATGGACAAAACACACACTGTAAAGGGTGAGAAAGGGAATTTCAAAAAATGTATATCTTAGAATTTATACTGTTGCTGTGATAAGAACTTAAAGGAGATAGGGTTTATTTTGTCTTAAAGCCCAGCATTGAAAAGAAGTCAAGGGACATGAGTTTTAAGCACATAGAAACACACTTCCACACTTAGGAAGAGAACAATGAATGCGATATGCAACTCAATTCCTCCTTTTTCTACAACCCAGAATCCCAGGCTAGGGAATGGGAAGAGACAAATTGGGAAGTTGTCTGCAACTCATTTAACCCAAAAAGATAATTCCCTACAGACATACCATTAGTCTAACTGTGAGAGAATTCCTCACAGTGAAAGCTAAATTCTTATCTCCAAGGTGATTATTGATCTTGAAAAGATGACAACATAACTATAGCAATATAATTAATTTGTTTTAGAGAATTTTAAGGGCATGGGCTGATATTTACTTACAATGACTGTAGCTAAGAATATAGTTTACCTTTAACACACAGTCATATATAATAAGGTCTTTTGTTATTTAAGCCATTGTTGAGAAATTGTATCTTTCCATCTTTCGCAAAAGATTTTTAATGGTACAAAAAATAATTTTTTAATCTTTTGTCATGTTTTAGACATTCCTGTCAGATCTAACAGTATTCTCTGGGTATCTATAAGTCATCTAAGTACACCATTGTTCCATCTACAAATAGGAAAATTTAACTTTCTGATCTCATCTACTGAGGATGCTTCCCAAGGCATTTTCCATTTGACTGACTTGCGCATCACCATCCTACCTTTCTGGTTGTTTTTCAGAATCAGTGTGCTTGATCAACCAGTCATTGGTGTTTTAGATTTTCTCATCCATGTGGCTGATTCTTTTGGTCTCATTTTCAAACTTTTTATCTTATTCTGAAGTGATTTTCTTGCTTCATCAGGACACAATTGAGTCCTCTGTGTGGATAGTGAACATTTTTAAAAGTGGCGTTGTGGAATATTTTTTCTGGTGATTCCAATATCTCTTTTCAGTTATTCAGTCATGAGCTTAGAGCAGTGTCATGCTGAATTCCTAAGTAGTGCTAGCTTTCCAATTCTTATCATGGTGTGTTTCCAAATGTCTGTCAGGAAAATATTCTTATAGATAGGTAAAATAAATTTCTATTTTTATTTCTATTTTCAAAGCTCAATATTCACCAGAAAATTTTAGATTTTTTTCTCTTTATTTCCTGCTTATTGATAGGTTTTGGTTGCAGGACCTATAGAGTATGAGCTAGTCTGAAACTTTGTCACCATAAAATTGGGATCTCCTTGCCTCAGATTCATGCTGCTCTGTATTCTCAATTCCAACAGTACATACTTATTATATTCAAGTGGCTATATCCAAGTACCTAATGTTGGTCATTCTACTTCAAGCCTATATAGTTCATTTTTTATAACTGTATTTTATAATCTTTATTAAACTTTATCAAAATATGTAAACTTTTGTTTGAATTATGACAATTAGGACACCAAAATTTGATTTTCATACATACATACATACATACATACTTGTATATGAGTGTGTGTGTATGATATGTGCTCTAAGTTTGACACTGGGTTCATTTTTAAAACTTTGTCATTTCTTACCAATGTGAATTCATATAATGTACTTATTATCAATGTTACTTATTTATTGCAAGACATTAAGTGGTGGTAACGTTCAACTAAGTTTCTAAAGGTAAAATCAGATGCAGTGATAAAATCATAGAGACTTCAGATCAAATCCTAATGAGAACTCTATAAAGAGGATATTTAAATAGACATCTAAAGCCATTATTTTTTCCCAAGTTAATTCACTAGAGTATTACAGAAAAGTAGCATTATGACAAACCTTTTCCCATGTACCACCAAGTAGGATAATAAAAATATATTGAAAATAAGAATTTCAGTGAAAACAAGCCATTTCAAAATATAGACAGTAAAAGTGATATAAAGTGCTTCTTATTACTTAATAAGTATTTTCAATTTCATAATTTAATCTTTCTCTTGCATTGCAACAAAAGTTAATGTGCTTTATTATTTTGCTAGGACAATTTTTATTGTTCATTGTGCCAGTAAAACTTCTATACTAGCTTATCACCACCTACCTTCCTCTTTCAGGAGAATGCACTTCCATTTTTCTTCAGTGCAATTATTGTGGTTCATAAAAAATCTGTTATTATGTTGCCTTAGAATAATATGCTTTTTACATAAAAGTAACTTATAGTTATTCTCTCCTCTATTGGTAATTATAACCCAAAGTCCATTGCAGTAATAAACTTGGGATGAGCACTTGATGGACCACTTTATTTTATTCCAACTACCATTTACTATTATGACTATTAAATATGTCTTCATAAACATAACGCATGGCAACAGTGAAGCAAAATACACAACACAACTAATACTTGCCCAAATTCTGGCTTTTATTTCTGAGACAATAATCCCAAGTTTTTATTTATTTGGAATACTGAAGAGTATTCCAAAGCTGTTCAACCTCAGGTGCTACATAATCTTCTAGAAAAATTAGGTTTCTAAAAATATATTTTTGAACAAAACAATATTCCTCATTCATTACAGCCTAGCTACATAGAATAATCTCTTTTCTAAATTTTCTACCAAGAAATAAAATAAGAGTACTGAGGCCAATTTCAAAGAACTTGCACTTGCTGTCAGCAGTTATAGGTATTTTGAAAGCTGAAAATTAGTCTATAAGTAATTCCCTTACTAGATTATCATGGAAAATACAAAATTTGTACTTTACATTTTCTGTTATCCATCCCATATATGCCCTCTTCTGTCCATTCCAAGAATTATTATTTTGTTTTTCATGATTAAATATAGTTAACTCATGATACTAGAAAATCTGTTAATTTAATAACTGAGCCAAGAATTTTCTATAAAATGAGAAATAAGCAAACACGAAAACTAAGAGAATAGTCTCTTAAGAATATTATGCTGTTATCTTGTTATCGTTGCTTCTGGTAGTTATCATAAAAAATTTCTTAAATGATAAAAATAAAACTACTCCAAAACTCTAGCCAATTAGACTGCTTTAAAATCCATAGGATACTCAACCATATGTGGCAATTAACTAGAAAACACTTTTGTCTAATGATTGTAACCGAAATATTCCAACCTATTAAGTTTAACTTGATCTACGCTATTTTTTCTTATACTTTTTATAATGAAACCTGATGATTAAATTTTTAAAAATATTTATATTACCTGGAGCTGGAGATATGGCTTAGTAGTTAAGACCTGAGTTTGTTTTCCAGCACCCACTTTTGTTAGTTCACATCACTTCTGACTCCAACTACCAGAGAACTGATGTCCTATTTTTACACCTACATAAGTACCTATATTTACATGCACACCAAACAGGCAGACAGACAGACAGACACACACACATTTGTTTGTGAACATGCACACACACATTCATGCACAAGCACACAATTAAAAGGAAACATTTAAAAAAATGTTTTCCCGGTATTACATCTTTGTAGGAATCAAATTCACTATTTCTGACTTGGAGGTAGGCATATGGACACCATATGTTTTGTAGAAGGGTCCTCTGCATCACTCTTTTGCCAAGTTTTTACCATACTTAGAAAAATACATACAGGACTTAGCTATTTCTAATTACCTATAGACTGTGCTTTGATGTTCACATGAGTCCATTAACTTTATTTCAACCTCCTCCACTTCAGTGAAGAATTTTTCTATTCTTAGACTAATCCTTCCGTTCTGGAACAACTACATTGCAATAGTAATTCCCAAGAAGTCTGTTTTAATGTATTTAAAAGAACTTATGATTCAAAAATAACTACTAATAATAAGAATGTAGAATTCTCAAATTGTCAAATTTTTAATCATTTGATATTATTTTCATACCAAATTCATATATAAGGTTGTTTTAAAAACATTTTAGATAAAGACTATGTGTTTGGGATACATAAGTATGGAAATGAATCATAATTTTAAAAAATAAATGTACCAAATTTCACAGAGATATCAGGATTATTAAAGAATATAATTACATATGCAAATATATGGAGAACTGTTGTTGGTACCATGACATGATATCTTGTACCTCTTTTACATATCATCTCATCAGGATAGAATGATATTTCAGATAATGCAGAAAAATGTGTAAACCATATATAAGTATAGCGATTATGGATGTGAATTAAATGGATAGAAATAAAAAATTGACCAATATAAACTTAGTATTATATTTCCAATAACATAAAGTATAGATTTTTGATATTTTGAAAGGGATAGATTTTTTTGACTTCTAGTCAGGGTCAGAATACCAAGATTTAGGTGTGAGCTTACTTAACTCCTTTAAGGAACTGTTTCTCTCCTGTGCTCATATCCACCCTCATCTGAGCAACAAGAGCTACAGTTTACTGAAAGTCAGTGTCTAATAATTTCAAAATCTATGTAGTTTCTGTGCCTTTTAATATTGTTTTGTATTTTCTCTTAGCTTATGGTCATTATATTTTTGATTCAGCATGCCTGGCACTTTCTACATGAATTATGATATGAGGCCTCTAATCCCACTTCACTGCTGTGGGAACTCCTTCAGCCAATATCCTCTAAGATACCAGCCAAATGCAGACATAAAACTTGCATGGTCTCTCTCTTACTCTCTCTCTCTCAGCTGCTGAATTCGGTTCCTGGTCCCAAATTGTGCAGAGTAACTGTTTATCTGTGAGTCTACCCCTAAATAAAGAACACTTTATTATATTCAATTCTGAGCTAGTGTGGAATTATATTGTTACATTCATCTACACTTCACCAAGCATGGCAGCCCATGGTTGACAGATCAGGTCTCTGAAGAAAGCAGAGGGTGGCCTTGAGGGCAAGATGAAGACATGGTTATGAATCCAGTTGGTCCAATCAGCAGTTATAGCCTTTTGTGACATGAGGTACAGGCTGAGCAAGTCATTGAGAACAAACCAGTAAATGGTACCACCACTCCTCTGGCCTCTGAATCATCTTTTGTCTCTAGGTTTCTGCCCTGCATGTTTTCCTGTCCTAACTGCTTTTGGTGACAAGCTGTTATATGGACCTTTAAGCTAAATAAACCCTTTCCTACCCCAAGTTGCTTTTGGCCAGTGCATTTTATCACAGCAATAGCAACCCTAGCTAAGGCAAGATACAAAGAAAAGCAAGTTCAGATACAAAAGATACCAAGTTCAGATACAAAGAAAAGCAAATATTAAATGCTTTAAGATTCCATGTTATCCCATGGAGTACCTTCTTCAATGAAATAAACAACAACAAAAGGTAGCAAAGATTCAGGGAAAAGGGATGGAATGCAAACTGATGCAGATGCTACAGAAGTCGCTATGGTGGTTAATAACTGCTGTTAACCTTTGCTATTCCATTCCTGGGTGTATACTCAAAGGATTCTAAGTCAGCATACCACAGAGGCACTTGCACACCTGTTTATATTACTGCACTAGTCACAATTGAAGAAATGAAAATAGGATGGACACCTACAAAGACTTGAATGAATAGAAAATAAGGATCCTATAGACATTGGGATTTTACACTTTCACAAAGAAAAATGGAACCATGACATTTTCAAGAAAGTGAATGGAAATGGAGATGAGCTTTTCAAATATAAGCTAGAAAAGGACAAAGAAAGGATGTTTTCGTTCCAGTGATAGAGCTGGGTTTGAAAGTGTGTGTGTGTGTGTGTGTGTGTGTGTGTGTGTGTG
>JAQHUG010000311.1:1128465-1144649 GCA_028555095.1 Dicrostonyx torquatus
CCATCTTAAGGAAGCAGGGGGAGGGTGGTGGGGTAGTGAGGGAGCGGGAGGGCCGGGAACAACGGGAGTAAATGTAAATTTTTCTTTTAACAATAATAAAAAAATAAAAAAGGAACAAACTTTCATATATGGTATATAAAAATGAAACTTGTTTCATATACTAACTTAAAAATTAAAGGAATACAGCTTCTTAAGGATTTAGTTATTTATATTGCATTCTATATTTTGTTTTGCAGAGTGACCAGCTGTGTAAAAATATTGAAGTTCAAACCTGATGAAGTGAACTCTGGAATCAAGTGAAAAAAATCAGATGTAGTGACACCCAGCTTTAATTCAGCACTTGTGTGGCAGGGAGGGAGAAAAAGACAGGATAGGGAGAAATAAACAAGAAAGGCTCTATTTTAATAAGGTGGGTGGAGTGATCTGACACCAGAGAGTTGCTTGTACTTCCCCAGCCCCACCACCACCGGTGTGAAGGCATCTTCATCCTCTGAGGGACAGAATCCGCACTTTATGGATTGCAATTTGGACAACTGTTAGATCAACTACACATTTGTGCCATAGTACTCCTTACTAAATGGTATCAGCACATTCTTGATATCATTTAGAATGATTTTCTTTTACTCAATTATTTCAAACCTTTTTTTGTATGAGCCCACATAGACCTGATGTCATCTTGAGAGTTCTTTATTTAAATAAACAGTGATTTCTAATATTTTAGCCAACCAGTAACCAGAGCTATGAAGCTCTATAATGTTATTCATGAAAATGAGGTCTTTTAAGAGAGTGCAAACGGAGAGAGCAGATTAGGTTTGAGTTTTAGGAGATTACCATGAAGGGAAGAGGCAGAATCAGCCACTAATATTCTTTGTTTCTTCTATTTTTTACTTTCATGGTAGACCTACAGGAAGAGAGGATTTTTTTTTTAAATTGGAATAAAAAACATACCTAAGGCTGAGTTCCTGGGAGTTCAGTGCCTCCAAGCTAAACCCACTTAATCCTGGAACAGAAAGTATAATGCTTGCTGAAGATTGTGGCCTAATTTTTGGACTCTCTCAGTATTTCAGGCTCAATAACACGCATAAACTGACTGAATACATGCCCTATGTACAAGAAAGTGACAGGAAGAAGACATAGAGGCCAAGATTAATATGTATTGGGCCCAGATTAATACAAATAGGTGAAAATTTCTTAATCTATTATTTGGACACTATTATCCTGTTAATAAAACTAAAATGAACAGGCTGTAATGATACAGTTATCCTGTCAATACACAGCAGAATAACCACTGACTCATGTTGAAGCTCAGTCCCAGAGCCTCCATGCTGTAGGGAATACCAGGAACCCACTGCCAGCAGAGACTGACATCAAAAGAGAGACCAGTTAGACAAACAGAGTAAAGGATTAAGAACCTGGAATGATTCCAGATCTAGACAACTTACCCTGCAGTACACTGTGAGGCCAGTGATTTGTAATGACTTCACAGCTCCACGGCTAGGAAAGGAGGGTGAAGGTGATTATGCAGATTTAGGATATACATATAACACATTTGAAGTATAAGGTGAGTTTTTACTATACAAGGCTGAGGACCTGAGGTTGATTCCAGAACCCGATAAACAACACAGTATAGTGGTGTATATCAGAGTCGAATCCCTAAGAAGCAGAGACAAATACACCACTACAGCATTCAAGCCAGGTAACCTAGCCAAGGTGCTAGGCCAGTAAGATACCCTGACTCTTAAATAAGGCATAAAGCTCCTGAGAACCTGAGGAACAATGCCAAATACTGATAGCTGCTCTCTCTCTCTCTCTCTCTCTCTGTATATATATGTATATATGTATATATATGTATATATATACACATATACATATATATACATATACATATATATACATATATGTATATATACATATATATCTGCATACATATGAACTTAAACACACATATGGACAAAAGTTGTTATGTTTCTAAATGTATGAGTTTTGGAGTAATTATATTCTTTCAAATATGTAGATGAATTGACTTCAATTCAGAAAATACATTTAAAATCATACATCTCTTTCATTTACTGACTGATTACTGCACAAGGCCATCAGAGTTTAAAAATAATAATCTCATCTGCTGAGAGCCATATTGATCAAATGCTCAAATAATTTCAGCTTGAAAGTAAGAAAGGAGAGATGCTTAGAAAATCAATCAACCTAAGACAAAATTACATAAAGGTAAAAAAAATGATATACAGGAAGAGAGTGTAGTTTTGCAAAAGCATTTGAAAAATGAAAGTGTCAGACAGATGAGCTGTTTGGAATTTTGAAAAGACTGGTCTGAAATCAAAACTTCATCTCATCTGTGCTTTGTTGTCTAGAAACACAAGAACTCTGTTTTCTAGAAGTGGGTAATCTGTGTTAGGTCAAAAGATATGTCTCCTCATTTATTCAGTCAGTGAGAGGCAAGTGCTTATAATCTTTGTGGACTTGCATTGCATTAAAAATGAATAAGGCAAAGTTCCTGTCTCTAAGAACATGTAGTACTATAGAAGTGATTACCTGGTTACCCCCCAAAATAACCATCTTCTTCATAAATGTGTTGAATTATAAATTTAATATTAACATGTATTAATAGGTATGGAATGCTCATGTATTAACTGGGCAAATTCACTGGCAAGACTTACCTAGCTAAGGAATGGCATGCTATTTTCTAAAGGATATCCAAGTTCTGATGATCTGTAAAGAGGACAATCATTGTGTAACAGAAAATGAACATAAAATGGTGGACTATGATATTAATTTCAGTTGTGTATAAATATATTTATATGGATTACTTATGTCATAAAAACCATCTAAGTATATGATTATTATATAGGAAAACTGGGACTTAAGAACTAAGTGAGCAATTAAGAGTGCTTACTGCTCTTCCAGCAGACCTGAATTCAATTTTCAGCAGCCGGATCTGGCATCTCACAGTCTCCTGCAAACCCAGCTCTAGGAAGTCTGATACCCTCCACAGATCATCCAAAACATCTTCACTCATATGGGGTACTTAAACATACTTAAGTGAAAACAAGTAAATTTTTTCAAAACAAAATAACATGAAACCATTTTATAATTTCAAGGATGCTTCTAGATGTGGTACAAAATGTCATTAATGGAAGAAGTATGCAACTTTTCCAATGACTCCAACGAAAATGAAGCAATCAAAATCCCCTTGATAGAAAGAAAATAGAAAAGCCATTTAAGTACTTTTTTCTTATGTCTATGTGTGCTTGATGTATGCATATGTGTGTATGTGTGCTCAGATCTGTGTGAGGAGAGAATGTGTGAGCAATACAGATCCACTTGTGAGTCTGTACATGTGGATGACATGGTTTGACATGTGGAGTCTTTTTTGACCACTCTCCATCTTACCCATTGAGGCAGAGTCTCTCAATGAATGAAGGGCTGGCCAAGTTGTCTTGCATAGCTAGCTATCCTACACCAACCTGTCCTTCTCTCTTTCCTTAGTGCTGTGGTAACAGGCAGGGTCTTACACTTGAGGATTTTAATTCCAGTGTTCATTTGTGTAGCAAGCACTGTAACCACTAAATCAACTCAGAGGCTCTATTTATATTTGTTTTTAATGAGTTAAATTTATTAGGCAACAGCCTTTCTTCATTCATTTGAAACTTTGTATAATGAGTTCTGATTGTGGCTGGAAACTAAATTTGTAAGAATAATAAGTTCCCCTGGATATTTTTGAAGAGGCTTTTGTGTTTGATTAATTGGATCTAAGAGGTTAATACAAACCCAAATATATTTCATTAAAAGAGCACGAATCTAAAAAAACAAAAATATGTAATCACATAATTTTTAGCTTTCCATGCCCACTAGCATTCTCTGGATATATTCAATTATTAATCTTTATGTGCCTTTTGTCTAAGTTAGTGTATTCTGTTTAGGTTTCTGGCCTTAATCTCAAAACTTCATAAATTGCTTCCATTTCATCAGTCAAACATCTAGGGATTTGATCAGCATATTTATTTAAGAGATTTTTGGCTAAAACACGGAAAAAGCACTTGATTTAAAGTCTTAAATATGAGAGTAAGGAGATCACGTGAACACACTAAGCTTTCACCAAAGCCTTCTCTCCCAGCATATGGATTGGACCAGCCCAAATACAGAGAAGTACTCTTGGGTCTAGTTTTCAAAGCAAAAAGTAAATCACAGATTTAAGCATATCTAAATGACTAGAATTTAGTTACTTAATAATATTTTCACAGACACTCAGTCTGGCCTTGTGTTAGTACACTTAAATTTTTCCTACCACAAAACTAACTTCAGAATAATATTGTATATTTATATGTATCTCTGCAAATATATATATATATGTGTGTGTGTGTGAAGAACATTACATATATACATATATACATATACATATATGTATATATGTATATATATATATGTATTGCTCTGGGACCAAATAAGAATGCCTATATTACACATAGTGAATTCCCTTCATATATTTCAAAAAACAATTATCTCAAGCAACGGCCAAGGCATTATTGAATAAACCAGGGCAATTAGACATCCATAGGCAAAAACAAAGCAAAGTAAAAGTTTCTCATTTTATACTTCACAATGTAAGTTAAAAAAATCTTTGAAATAGGCCAAGTGAACTTTCTACAATCCACAAAAGAAAGAATCAGATGAAAAGTACTTTCCTAAAATAAAATGTTTTGACTGTGAAAAGTTTATACAGATAAAGATTGGAAGAAAATATGTGTAAGTCATATGTCTGACAAGGAATCTGAGTCTGGAATATATTAAGAGCTCCCAAAATTGAAAAGGGAAAAAATAGAAAAGCAGGAAATGGGCAAAAGATGTGAATTGTCCATTTATTGAAGGATAGGGATAGTTGCTAGGTGACCATATGCAAATTGAGTAAGCACATGAGTCAATACAAAAATGCAATATAGAAAGGCACAAGCTATCACTATATACCCATGAAACTGGCTGAAACTAAAGAACAAAACAGTATACACAAGACCAAATGCTAGCAGGAATATAGGGAAATTTCATCCCTTCTGTATTGCTGGCAGCAATATAAAGTGTAACAACCACTTTTAACAAGTTTTTGTAAATTTAAATGTACAGCCTTCTATTGTATGTCACCAAAACTTTTACATTATTGTTTACAATCTCAGAGGCTGTACTCTAGTCAATTCTTTACTGGCTAAATGAGTTAAATATATGTATCTCAATGAAAATTAATGAGTAATAAGAAAATTCTCAATAGTGTAGCTATTGAGTTAATCTCCTATGTAGTAATTACAGCAAAAGACCAAATATGCACTTGCTGGTCTGGTAGAGGCCCCAAGTTCTGTTTCCAGTACCTAGGTCACATAATCCACAAAGTTCTGTAACTTCAAGCATTAGATGCCCTCTTACAGCCTCTGCCAACAACTGAATTCAGGTGTATATACTCCTTCTACCCATATGCAGGTACACATGATATATTTTTAAAAAATATTCAAGAAATAATTTATGAATCTCTGATTTTTCTTTATCTTATATTTTGTTTTCTCACGCTGTTTATCTCTTAGAAGCTTGTTCTTTACTAATGCTAGACAGAAAGGGAGTAGATCTAGAGGGAAGGGAAGATGGGAAGAAACTTGACAAAATAAAGGAAAGGGAAATTATAATCAGGATATATTGCATGAAAAAAATCTACTTTCAAAAAAGTGAAAAAATAAGTTGTCAATGGCACAGTTTCACTCCCCTGACCTACCCACACCAACTTTGTAATGTTTATCTTTTTAAATGGCACACTGTGTTCAATCTGTGCTGCCTACAGACACATGATGTATGGCCTTCAATTGGAATATGGACTCCTTCCAGGGCTTGCACCGTAGGAGGAAAACCTCATTTTCCTTTTTCCAGCACCTGTCAATTGCCAATAGTTCCTTAATTTGCACCCAGACCTCTCCATGCTTGGATATTTGTCTGATTTGAGATTGCACATGCTTTGTGTATGCTGTCACAACTGCTAAAGTTTGTATGTACAGCGTTTCTACGGTGTCCAGGAAACACTCTTTTCTGCATAGCATGACCTCTAGCTCATCCCTTCTTTCACTATGATCCTTTGCTAGCAGGAGATGTAGTGTATACGTCCCACAGGGTTGAACATTTTGTATCTCTTAATCTCTTAATATTGGTCATATGTGAGTTTCTGTGCTAATCACAATATAATGTAAATAAAAATATCTCTGTTGAGGGTTGAAAGATGTATTGATGTAATAGTAAGTCCCTAGAACTTTGTTTAGTACTATGTTCATTCAACATTGTAATAATAGTAGGCTCTTCCCCAAAGCCTCTTACTTGTCTAACAGAAGGTTTTGGGCCAGATTATGGTGCCATATATAGGTTTTACCTCGTGAAGTGTGCGTTAAATCCAATCAGAATGTATGTGGCAAATGTCATTTTGTTGACGTGACTATTTCACCAATGGGCATGTCTTTCTATGTCAATCATTACTGTAGGTGGAAGGGTTCACAGCTCCATAAGCTTCATAATTAACTTCTCCTCTATTTGTGTGTGTAACAACCTGCAGCAGTATGAAAGTTAGTAGGGATGAAGCTTATAGGTTAGTAACAGGCTGATTTCTCCACGTTCTATCATGTAAGCATGTACATACATGCCAATCTTCGGCAATATGGTCTTAACAACAAGTTCTGAATGGTAACCAAGAGGAACCACATCCCTCACTACTACTCCGATATATGGACTGAAGTGCTCAAACTTGGATGCATTTGTGAAAGAATAATCTCATTACCATGATATCAGGTATGAATTAAGATAGGAAAAGAGTTCCTATAAATGATTATCAAACTGATTTGATAAGAAAGAGCAGTTTTCTGAGGGCATTAATAATTATTTTATATGATCATAACAACTGATATATAAATTCAAGCAAGAATTTAATGCAATATAGTGAATTAAATTACTAAAGGAGAAAATACTGTATCATGAAATGCAAAACTGTAATTCATCAAGTCTACTGATTGTGAGATATTGATAATGTAAAAACATCCTTAACCGTGAAATATAAAAACCACACACCATTTGTTAGCAGATAAAGTGTAATGTTGTAGGAGGCCACTTGTTTGTTCCTGGCTGCTCAGCCACAAAATAACCACACAGTAATTGTATTAATTAAATCACTCTTTGGCCTTTGGCCTATTAGCCCTAGCTTCTTATTGGCAAGCTCTTATATCTTAATTTAACCCATTTCTATTAATCTGTGTATCACCACCACACTGCTGTGGATTACCAGCAAAGTTCCAGCATGTCTGTTCCTTGCAGTACTACATGGCATCTCTGGCTCCACCTCCTTTCTCCCAGCATTCAGTTTAGTTTTCCCTGCCTACCTCTATTCTGCCCTGCCAGGCTCTAGACAGATTCTTTATTAACCAATGGTATTCACAGCATACAGAGGGGAATCCCATATCACCATAAAAGTAAGTAAAATTATGTATCTACCATTGGGAAACATTAAAAAATTTATGCAAGTCCTAAGAAATTTTCTTTCATTGTAAACAGTAAGTGGTGGAATAAGACAAGTAAACACATATAAGGATTACAGAAAGAATTCGTATTCCTTTGAAATATATCACAACTTTCCTTTTGCTTCTAGCACACTGAAAATCCTTGGACGGGTGATAGGAATTCTTAGATGCAAGTTCTTCATATGGTTTGATGACTACATGATTAATTTACTTTGTTATTTTGTTAACTTTTCTTCTTTATTTTATTATTTATTAGGACATTTTGATAGATAGGCATGCATTTGTATATGTGTATGTCTTAAACTATGTTGTTTTGAGTCATGTATATTTCATATAAATATGAAATCAGGCATACTAGTATCAAAATTTCAATATTTCTGTATGGTAAAGAAACCAATAACTATCTTGTAGTTGTCTTGAAAATTATGATTCTTTTATTAAATACATGCATGGTATGAAATCTGTGTTAGTATTAAAATTATTAACAGAACTCTAAAACTCCTATGTCACTATAGTTTTGTCTCCTGTGACAATGTCTTCCCATTTTTCCCTTTATTTTCTCTATACCTGACAATCAAATATTTTATTCCAATTTCAATAAGATCAATATATTTATATCCACATGATGTATTTCATTTATATATATGAAATCATTGGCTGTCTACATCATTTATCTAAATCTTAGAAAATATATCAGTTTCATACATCTTTTATTTTTATGAAACCCTCTGATATGTAATCTAAAAAATTTCTACAAGTTGCATTTAATTATATCTATTGAATAGCATAATTTTAATGTTTTTGGGGTTTCTGGGGAGTGTAAGTATGTATGTGTGCATTTATTTATGTGTGTTTGCTAGTGTATGAGTGATAGTATATATGAGAGAGTATATCAGTGTGTCTATGTGATTGAATGTATGCATATAGTGTGTTTATATACATCAGCTCTTTTATTGTTTTCTTGATCCATGATTTTTATAACCTGTTTTGTTTACACGCGCACACGCACACACACACACACACACACACACACACACACACACACACACTAACTCTTTCCTAGCCTGATAAGTGCAAAACAACTTTGATGGGTGGTCCAATGTAAAAGTAAGGAAAACTCATTTTATGCTCACTTGAGATCTAAGAGTTTATGTACATTCTGAGTAACCAGTCCATAGATTTAAATACTTTATTTTATGTCTTAACTTGTAGGCCAAAGGGAATACTGTTCACACACATTAATAATCTGTGGTATGATCTCCACAGGCCCTCTAATTGCTCACTTTGAACTTTGCAGGACCAGCCTCATTCTGTCATGGTCAGGCCCATGAGGATTTTTGTATTTGTATGATGTCTAACTGAATACATATTTCATTCACATTTTAGTGCAGAAACAAATTCTTGGACTCTTCATTCATGTCTATGATTCATGCCTATGACTTTACTTATTCACATTTTTCTTCTGATGTGCACATTTATTTATTTTAACCTTTAAGAGAAAAAGGTTTACTTGCCCAGGTACTCATTTTTAGTCATGAAAATTGTTTTTAGGTTAAAGCATTTATTTTTTATTTAAAAGTTTGTTTATTTTAAATATTTATTTTTAAGCATGTACAGTTGTAGGATATGTGCTCATGAACGCAGGTCCCTAAAGAGACAAGAAGAGGGTGTGGATAACCTGAAGCTAGATTTATAGGTTGTAATGAGAGATACTTGACTCACTGGCTCACCAAATTAAACATTGGTGGTGTTTATACTTTATCCTGTTATTGGCTTTCTATCTGGGAAGTACAATTATGTGGTGACTCTCCCCAGGAAAGGTTTTACACACAACAGCAGGGTGGTGCTGGAGACTTAATCCAACTTGGCAGTATATGTTCTTTACTGCTGAACCATCTTCCGAGCGCTATATTAACCATTTAAATGCAACTTTATTTGATAGAAAAAAAAGACTACTCAGCTTGAATAAAACTAATAGTTAATGATTTTAAAGGAATTAATATTTATATAACATGATGCTTTACACATTCTTTGAATTTATCATTAACTCATTAGAACATCAAGTGAAGTGTTTATCATTTTGCCAATTTTTTTCAAGGCTAGAACCAGAAGCCTACAAATACTGAATAATTTGGTCCTGACTTAACAGTTAATAAACAGCAAGCAATCAGAAGGAAGACTGACTCTGAGGAATTTTCTCTGATCTGTGCAACAAATTACTGTTTTAACCTGGACCTTTCACTCAAGTATTTGCTTGGACAGTTTTTAGATATTTTGATCTAAAATATCTAAATTTTTTTAGATATTTATGCCTTTGTGTGGAAAACAAGGAAAGTATATTCAAACCCCCAAAACTACACTTGCAGATGTCAGAGCAGGAAAGTGAAGCAGATGTTAAAATGTCGCCATTTCAGTGAACTGTGAGGATCACTGTAGACTTATTTCTTCAAGAAAATCAGAGAAAAGTTCTTTACTGGTAAAATTGAAGAGCATGCGTTAAAAATAAAACTAAAATAAAATTACAGACACGGGAGTCCCTTTTTTCCTTAACCACGTTTACCAGTATTATTCTACCTTTGTTAATTTTGCTAAATGCTAAAAGGTGGCTGTCTTCATAAAATTGTAATATCCAGTAGATGTATGAAATCACAAAAGACACCCTGCACCCAGCACTTGTCTCAGCTGTTTTCCATGCATCACTGATGCTCAGTGTAATTTAGTGATTAAAACCAGATGTTTCTTCCCACTTCTAAAATCATATTAAAGAAGGGATAATGTACAACATTAATCATGTCATTTGACTTGAAAAACCATAAGGGGTTCTTCTAAGTAATCAAAGGCACAAAGCAATCTGAAAACATAAATGTCATTAAGAGAAAAATAAGTGAAGTTATCACATGGGTCAACAGTTCAATTAGAACAGATAAGCTTCATCAACATCTGTAATTTGGAGGATGAAGAGATCAGGTAACTTCATCTATGAAGGAGCTGGAGGAAATACTCAGGTAACAGAATCAAAACAAAAGGTTTGGGAGTGCAGATTAAAGTCTCAAATACTTTAGCTTTTAACTTACATTTTCAAAACTGATCTCAGCAGATCATTTTGTGGCACAAATCAATCACTAGCAAATATTGATTGAAATATATTTTGTATAACAAGTACACAAGTGTAACTAATTTTCATTTTCCCAATCCAATGGAAAGAAGAATAGTGTATAGTCATACAGATTAAGATAAAATTCTCAGATCACAGTGGGATCTTACAGAAGAACTGGTATTTAAGTTCAAAAATTAAAAAAACTTAATAAGTGCCTCAAGATTTAAAGTTTTTTGGATTTTCTGGATTGTAGGAGTGTTGGATCTTGTTATATGTATAACTCAGGAATAAATAGTAAATGCCTACTTTTATTAAGGACCCTATGAAAGTATAGTATTAAGCAATATTCTACGAGTGTTAGACCAACAAACAATTTCTTTAAAATATTGGATGACATTTGAAAGGTGAGCATAGAGATGCTTATGTTGGGACCTAGCCTACTATATGTCTATGGAAGGGGATTTTAAACTTCAAGAAACATGAAAGAACAAATACTTGCTTCTGCCCTAGCAACAAACAATTTTTGTGATTGTCACCTGAGCCACATAATGAAAGTTAGATTTTTATGAAAAATGAGAGGCCCCTGGCTATGGACATAACAATAGCCCATTTGATTTGCTTTTTTCAGGATTTGATAATGAATAAAACATGGGCAAGTAGCATATCAGAGGAAGACGAGAGTTGAAAAAATTCTTCATTATCAGGAAGAATTTTCTAGTGAAGAAAGCCTGAATTCTAGAGGTGATTCTAATATGCAGCAATTTTTCTGGTAACTAGATGGATAAGAAAAGTATAGAAACTCAGAAAGCAAAATAATGAAGAGTGACTTTGAGTTTATTATTTTGACCCCTTTGTCAAAACTTGATAGCATCACTAACAGTGATGTTCTGATAGACAGTACACATGTGAGGTAGGGATAACAGATTTTACAGAATGTGTAAATCATGCCTCTAAAAAATTATTCTTTTCTGTTACTATTTGAGATACTGTGAGACATGTGAAAGAAGAGTGTAAAGGGCTAGTGTCAACTGTAGCATTCAAATAAATGACACAGAAACACTAGACTCCAAACTTTAGACATGGTTGTTTGTTGTTTCCTAAGAATTCACATTCCCTCAAGGAGGATATATGACTGAGGAAGTAGATAAACCTTAAATATAAGATTCAGGAAGGTCCTGAAACTTACACAACTTTCATGATAGCCCCCTGTAAGACAATACAGCTAATAATAATTACTGGACAAAATGCTAATAAGTAAACAAGGCAAGAACTTTCAGAAGAGTCTGTGTTAATGTGCCTTCAAATTTCCCTTTTTATATTTTTTACTACAGCATTACAGTGAAAGGTTGTGCATGCCCAGAAACATTTTGTCCTTCACTTTTTCCTTACATCTTTACATCTGCTTGGTAACTTGTAGCCAGACACACCCAAGAGTGTGCCTATTCTTTCTTTTTGAACCATGAGCATTGACTGAGAATTCTCAATAATGTACTACTAAATTGAGAGGGCCAGCTTATCTGAATATGTACAGGCTCCCTGAATGAAGTTCCCATATGTCTTTTGTTTAGAGACATTACTTTGAAATTAACTTCTTGTACTACTTGCCTGATGCTGGCAATACACCTGTTTCCATTCTCAGACTGTTTTCTAGATATGTATCTATCAATATGTGAAAGCATTGCTTCATTTATTAGAGGAGACTCCTCCAATCACAGTTGTCTGGCAGTGGTGCAAAGAGCTCTAAGGATGCAACTTTCCTGAGGCATCATATTTCATAGAGTTGTGTTCTTGATGATGCCGTTGCTTTTTAATCATCATCCTCCTATAAGTAAACCCTTAACCATATTATTTTTATTTACCCCAATAAACTAAGCCAGACTTAGGTACAATTGTGTCTTTGGCACATTTTCATTTTTTTTCTCTTTTAATTTTTTTATTTTTTTATTTTTTTATTATTGTTAAAAGAAAAATTTACATTTACTCCCCTTGTTCCCGGCCCTCCCGCTCCCCCACTACCCCAACCCTCCCCCTGCTTCCTTAAGATGGTGCAGGATACCCTGTCCTATGGGAAGCCCAAGGCCCTCCCCCCTCCATCTCAGTCTAAGAAGATGTGCATCCATATAGAATAAGTTCCCAAATAGTCAATACATGCAGAAGAGATAGATCCCAGTGCCATTATTGTTGGCTTCTCAGTCAGTCCCCACTGGCAGTCACATTCATAGAGTCCAGTTAGGTCATATGCTCATTCAGTCTTGGTCCAGCTGGATTTGATGAGCTCCCAATAGATCGAGCACACTGTCTCTGTTGGTGGGCCAGTCCCTCATGGTCCTGACTTCCTTGCTCATTTTCTCACTCCTTCTGCTCTTCCACTGGACCTTGGTAGCTCGATCCCTTGTTCTGTTGTGAATGTGGGTCTCTGGCTCTATCTCCATCCATCATGCGAAATTTCTATGGTGACGATTAAGATATTCAACGAAGTAACTATGGGACAAGTTCAGTTCAGGCACCCACTCCTCTGCTGCCCAAGTACCTAGCTGGGATCCCAGGCACATTTTCATTTTTTAAAATCTGGAATACATATACAATTTATTGTTCATGCCTCCTAAGGAAAAATCACAGTATGCTTTAAGAAAAGCTAAATAAAAAAGTATTTTCAGTCTATTCAGAAGAAAATGAAACCCCAAAAACCTACATTGTTGAGTATTTTGAGTTGTCACTCTAGGAAATTCAACTCTTATTTGTCGAGAAAAATGAATCAACTGATTAAAACTTGTCATGGTCAAAATAGATATTTTTTGTTTTACAAAATATAATTCCTTTTCTTTCATTTTACAAGAACTGTCACCTCTCAAAGACAAACTTAACAAAGGTAAATTTTAAAAAGTCATTATCATATTAGAGGGAGAGTTTTCAGGAAACTGCAGTTTTCATCATTTGCCATTATCAGAGACCGGAATCGCAGAAGCTGCCAGGTAGCAAAATAAAATCCCAACAGACATGAAAAGGAAGCCATATGCAGAGAGCCTAAAATGTTTAAATCTCACACAGCCTTCCTTTTGCTGTGCTGGTTTATAAAGAAACGTAAAGAGGGAAGGAAGAAATCTAAGTATCATATTCTCTAACAGAGATGTGTACAAGAGAAGAATAAGGAGAGCCAGTAGAATGCATAATGGGTTTCTGTTCCTACCAGAAGTTAACTGTATTTGTTTCCTTGTATACTTGTCTGTATTTTGGGGTGGGGGAGTGTCCTTGAGACAGCGTTTTGTTAGCACAGGGTAGCCTAATACTTGCTATATAATTGGGACTGGGACTGGAAATCATTTTCTCCCTCTCTACTTCCCAAAAGCAGGATTGCACTTATGATTCCCACAGATACTCACATTCCATTTTCCCAGTTGCCTCTTCTCCTAGCTCTCTGCTGCTTGTTCTTAGCAGCAGTTATCTTTGGACTTGCCCACTTTGATTCAGGTCCTGCTTAATTTCAATAATCTTCTCAGGCCCTGAAGCTCCCCGAGATAATGACCTTTTAGCCTGGATTTAGCGTTGTACTTGTTTTCTCTTGTAGTTCAATTTAATGCACTCTGGTTTAGTTCAAAACCAGTTTTTTTTCCATATGGTCTTGGGTAAAATATCTTATTTGATTATGACACTGTTCCTTTGTACCTCCTTTCTACCTTGCTTCACAGTGACACCATTTATTCTAACATCTTTTAAAAGATTTATTATTTGTCTATTAAATTAAAACATCATAACAGTTTCCAAAGCTAGCTTGGTCACGTATTGAGTTCTAGTTCAAGTAAGGATACGTAGCGAGACACTGTCTCAAAAAAAATTGATAGAGAATGAGAGAGAGAAAAGAGAGAGAGAGACAGACAGACAGACAGAGAGAGAGACAGACAGACAGAGAGAGAGAGAGAGATCTTCCTAGAGTAATCAAACTTTCAGTGGTCTAGACATAAAGAGTTTAAGGCCTGGGCTGCTTTTTATTAACAGCCTTGTCTCTTCCATAAGCCTTGAACTTTCATGCTGCTGCTGCTGCTACTACTGTCCACAGCATGAAAATTCCAGGCTTATAGCCTGAGTAACTACTGGATTCTCAAGTTCTCTAGCAGGCAGACATTGTTAGACAACCCAGCCCCACAGTATAAGCCATGTTAACTAATGCAGATGCACACACACACAAACACGCACACACACACACACACACACACACACACACACATCTGTACATATATTCTCTTGGTTCCATCTCACTGACATCCATGACTAACACACGGCATCACATCACAAACCAAGCAACCAATCAATCTTGTAAGAAACAAGCATAGATGCAACTGTGTAGTAAAGACATGGTGAACAAATTCTCATGCAGGTTTTTGTCTTTTGTAAGACCGTAAAACTTTATTAAGCTATTATTTTCATAGTTTCAGCATTTACTATGACCAGTTACTGTGGGGCTTTATACCTTATCTTAGAAACTGCTCAATCTACAGTTCAGAAAAAAATGAGGACTTTTATTTACATATTCCTGTTCTGTTTGCTGTGAATTTAATTTTTATTCCCTAATGCTCTACTTTGATGACTGCTCAAATTTTGTTTTCCAGGTTTCTTAATCAAATCTGTTTAACTACAAACTTATGAAAGTCCTGAAGTATTAGTATTTAATATCTCACTTTATTCTTCATATTGTCTTATAATTTGAATATATATGCCAGCAGCCAGCATTGATCAGCTCTATTTGAAATGTAGGATTTTGATTCCCAAATCCACTATTGATGTTGTATACTTTAATGATACCCTTGATGACCTCTTGCCCCCAGTGCTTTGTTGACAGAGGTTTCTGTGCCACCTGGTCCTGCAGCCATGCAGTCCCCCGAAAATACACAGAGGTCCACATTAATTATAAACTGGTTAGACTATTATCTCAGGCTTCTTATTAACTCTTATATCTTATATCTTAACCCATAATTCTTCTCTGTGTCAGCCATGTTGCCATGAGGTATCCTCATCTTGCTTCTTCTGTGTCTGGGTTCCAGCTGCATACTGACATTTCCTCTACCCAGAATTCTCATGTTCTCATTGCCCCACCTCTTCTTCCTGCTTGTCCACTGACTAATCAGAGTTTTATTAAAAATAATACAAGTGAAAGAATAAAAGACCCTTGTTCCAAAGCACTTCCCCCCTCTTTTTAAAACAAGAATTTTGAATCTAATATCCATTGTTTAGCATATTGTCCAGACCATTATCCATAACATCCTTTAACCAACACTCTAAACAAAGATAAATATCCATAATCCATTCCCTAGGAATGTGATCAGTTTTCTAGGCTACTTCCTGATGATTGAGGGCACTGATAATCTTATGGGGACCTAAAGAAAATTGAGAATTATGGTCACAATCTGGCTGGAGTATTTTGTGAGCCTTGATTATCTCAACCAGCAGTCTTGAGGTTGTTCTGGATGTAGAACTCAGACATCCACTCCTACTGGAGATTTATCAGGGTGTCTTCCTTGATCATACCTTATTTTCTTAATCCAGAATGAATT
>JAQHUG010000311.1:1149012-1161541 GCA_028555095.1 Dicrostonyx torquatus
TGTGCTCTGCCTCTCCCGTGGCGTCATCTCATGCGATGGGTTGCAGCCAACCAGGGGCTGACACGTCCTAAGCGAGGAGAAGCCTCTATTTAAGGGAAGGGTTCCCCCGCCTCTGGGTCTCCGCTCTGGAAGCTTATGCTCTGCCTCTCAAGAGCATTAAAGCATACTGCAGAAGGATCCTTGTGTGCGGCGTCGTTCTTGCTGGCGAGACGGTTGCGCGGGACAGTCATCATGGCAGGAAAAAAGGAAGCTTGCAAAAAGACATGATGTTGGAGAAGGAGCTAAGCGTTCTATATTTGGAATGGCAGGCAGCAAGAACAAAGAGTTACACTGGGCATGTCTTGAGCATCTGAAACCTTAAATACACCCACCCACCAGGGGACACATTTCCTCCAATGAAAGCACACTTACTCCAATAAGGCCACACCTTCAAATAGTGCCACTCCCAGTGAACCTATGGGGGCCATTTTCATTCAATTTACCACACTTGGAGTATTTCATTCATTAAATGATTATCTGGTCTATGAGGTGAAGGTTTCTTGTAAATACAGAAGGATGTACTAAACATCTAATACTAACTGTAGAAATAAAAGCAGTTAGTTAGAAAGGGCAGAGCTTCACTCTTCCTTGTTCAGACTTAGCAACTTAGTGGTGGTGAGTTGGTGCTAAAGAGATTTATGAACACTGGTGTTATGTGCCAAACTACATTAAATAAAAAGGATTTAGATGAGTGCATTCAAAGAAAAACAAAGAAGAAATTTTATCCTGCATTTAATGTTTCTATATATTAAATTACAATAAAATTGCATATGAAGTTCTTTGACTTTTTGTTTTGTGTCTATGTTATTACAATAACTTAAGATTTAATATTTTAACAAAAGTGTAGATATGCTGAGTTTCACAAAATATAAATGCCACAGTTAGTCATAAAGTAGTCTGGGTAAGTAGTCTACTAATATTACACTCAAAAGGGTAAAAACAAAATATGTTGCTCTTCATGTTAATTTTCTTAAATTTTAGTGCATTTATACTACAGAGTTCACTAAAGTCTAGGTTTCCATTTGTTCGAATATATGATCCTTTGAACAAAATACCCAACATCTTAATAACATTGGCTGTGTCAACTTCTAAGAGTCCACCAGAAATGGGCTGTTGACTGCTGATATTCTCTTATAGGACGGGGATAGAGATAATTATTACAGCTTCTCTTTGCAGCTATTTGTGTATATTTTATCTTAATTGTACATGACCTCCTGTCTCAGAAGGTTCTAGAGTATATAGGTTGGGGAAGGTTAACTAAATAGACTCTGTCTATGAGACTTTAGGCAAGTCTTCATTGATACCAGTTGAAGACTTTTCAATGCTTTTAAAGTTCTTTCTGGTCTGGTCAGTAACCACTTCCTCATGCCTATTACAAATCACAATGAACTCATTGATCTCCCAGGAAAGCAATTCTAAAATAACATAAACTGTTCATTCCTAATGAGTAGGACAATGACTCTCAGTTAGGGTTTCTATTCTGCAATGAAGCACCATAGCCAAATAGCAAGTTGGGGAAAGAAGGGTTTATTTGTCTTTCACTTCTCATACTGCTTTTCATTATTGAAGGAAGTCAGGACAGGAATTCAAATAAAGCAGGATCCTGGCAGACAGAACTGATGCAGAATCTGTGGGGTTGGAGGCTGCTGCTTACAGGCTTGCATCATATGGCTTTCTCAGCATGCTTTCTTATAGAGGCAGGATGATCAGCCCAAGGATGGCACCACCCACAATAGGCTGCCCTCTCAACTGATGACTAGTTTAAAAAATGTCTCTCAGCTGGATCTCATGGAGACATTTCCTCAACTGAGGCTCCTTTCTCTCTGATAACTATAGTTTATGTCAAGGAGACATGCAAAACCAGTCAGTACAGCCTCAGTCAAAGTATGCACTTATATGGATGATTCTTAGAAGACTAAGTGAAGAGATGAAAAGATGGGCATTATATTTACTAATAGCTTTGATTAACACTTTACAATTGACTTAATGACTAAATCAGGACGTTATTTTATGGTGTGTTTTTTTTTATTTAATCTTGAGATTACATTAATGAAGCACAGTACCAAGTTGATCAGAGACAGCATATCTATCAAGGACAATTCTGCTACACAAAATCATTCTTCAGTTATTTTTTTCTCAACAAAACAAAACTAAACTTGCCAACAAACGGGGATGCTAAAAATACTCGAGCTATATTTGCTTCAGACCTAATTAATGAATTTATAATTTGTAATGATATTTATACATCTGCCATGAGGCCTCATTATCCACAAGCTCACCGTTCAAAAGCTGCTTGGAGATCCTGATTATTTTTCATGTGAGTTTCCCTTTGAGGTCTCACAGGGACTCCCCAGAGGATTTTCAGAACTTCTCCAGAACCTTATTCAGTACCATCATTTCAAAAATGAAATCCAGATAGAGTCTATTTCTCCCTCCCTAGCACAGCAGCCAAAGAAAACTTTTATTTCAGTACAGATTAAACTTTGTATGTGTAACAGAATATTACGACGTATAATATATCTGAAGAATTTGTCATTTTCACTAATTTGTTATTCCTCAATGATGATGGATAAATAAAAATGTTGAAATCAATTTTGATTGCACCATTTCTGAGTACCAAAGAATAGTGCTTGTGTATAATCTCCAGTACTCTATTCCATTAGTTGGCAAGCATGATTTCATTTTTATTCTGGCATGATAAACATATCTGTCATAGTTAGCTTTGACTGTCAATTTGATACAGCTTAGAGTCATCTGAGAAGCATTCCTATTTGATACCTTGTCCATATCAGAATGACTTGTAGCATGTATGTGTGCCACGTGGATGTCATGGTTATCAAGTTGTGCAGCAAGGACCAGTTCACTATGAGTGGCACTATTCCTTGGGAAGGTCATGCTGAGCTATGTAAGAAAGTCAGCAAAGCATGGTCCTCTGAGAAAGTCAGAAAGTCACTCTTCTCCAAAGGTGTTTGCTTTGAGCTGCTGCCTAAGATTATGTCCTCTAAACGATGAAAAGTGCCTTCTACAATGAAATAAACCCTTTCTTCCCTTAAGCTGATTTTTATTAGTGTTTTATTACAGCAGCTTGATGAACTCCAAACAACGTATTTTAGGGATTGAGTTTTCAGCAGAATTCCTCCTGACTGACTCATCATAATAACAACCATGCTCAGACACATCACAATGTCCTGTGTTCTTTTACTATTTTCCCTAAATATTCAAGTTATTTTGCTTCTCTTTATGTGATTACTAGAGAGAAGAAATTTCCCTTACAGTAAACTTTAGGAGTAAAACTAGCTTCTTACAATAATGACTGACCCTTGCTTGTATGTAGAAAATCCTCTTTTTCTGTCAGTAATATCTCTTCTTTATATATATATATATATATATATATATATATATATATATGAACAAGAAAAGGCATCAAACATGTGAGAGTGTGTTCCTTACAGTATTAATAGGGTTTTTAGTGTCATGCACTGTCTGTACAAAACTTAACTCTTACTTCAGGGAAGATAAAAATAGTTTATTTTTAAGTTAATTTGTCTTAGAGGTTCTATTGCTATGAAAAAAATATGATGACCAAAGCAACCCTTATAAAGGAATACATTTAATTAGGGCTGGCTTACAGGTCAGAGTTTTAGCCCATTATTGTGTTGAAGGGAAACATGTAGGCAGACATGGTGCTGGAGAGACAACTGAGAGTTCTACATTTTGATCCACAGGCAACAGAAGGATAATGTGTGCCACAATAGCATAGCTTAAGCATATGAGACCTCAAAATCTACCCACAGTCACATACTTCCTTCAATAAGGACACGATTTCTAATAGTGCCACTCCCTATGGGCCATGATTCAAATACATGAGTCTATGGGGGTCATTCCTATCCAAAGCTCTACAATAAACATGAGTGGCTATAGCCTGGGAACACTCCTTCTGTTGTCTGTCTGTACAATTCTAAAGGTTTCCCTAATGGGCACAAATATTTTAACTCATACCTAAAGGAGGGCAACAAACAACTGTTAAAAAAGTAAAGATGACACAAGACAATGTGACTCTAGACTTGTAACACTCCAACCTTTTCATAGTTGTTACATTCTAATCCACTTCAATGAGTATCTTCCTTCTGAGAACTTTAATTCACAGCACTCGTGTTTAGCTTTAGGAGTCGGTTATATTGGATTTCTCCCCTAATATATATTGCCACAAAATTCTTCATTAAATATTACAAATTATACAATACTTGGAGGTTGGGATTTTTTGTTATTTTCCTTTTATATTAAGTAATTATATGTAGTAGAAATTAATTTAAAGTTATATTTATACATAGGATACAATATTTAGCTATAAATTAAGGAAGCAGAGAAAGATCATAAATACAAGTATTGTTAAATATATGACTTTTTAATATCTGTGATATTTTAATAGACAGGTAGTAATAGTAGTATATCCTTAAAATGCACATGATGACAAAAATAATCTCATAATTTCTCTATTGATAAATAATTTTGTTTATATATTATGTGAAACATGTGTTTATAGGTGTTAAGTAATCATCAAAATTAGTGGGTTGGGTAATAGGCAAAACTAATAGCAAAAAATAAATATATTAGTATTATCTATGATTTAGATGGTAGAATGATGTGATGGCATTGATGTACTTTAGAGATGGTTATCCAGATGGAGAGATAGGGAGCTGTGCTGTACCTATTAGAAAGTAGCCTGGAAAAGATATATTTTATTCATAGAAACCAAGTACCTATGTCACTAAAAAATGTACTAGTCATGCTGAAATTTTAAACGTATGAGAACCACAGATCTGTACTTCTGGCTTCTGGCAAATTGTTAAACAGTATTCATACTTAAAACCAACTCTAATTTCAGGATTCTTACAAGTTACTCTGAAACTTTGTACTCTCTGTGTCCCAGTTCTGTCTTGAAAACTTCTATTTCCAGAGTCTGGAATGTTTGGGTGGAAAGTTCCACCCAAAGCTTCCTCACCTGGGAGTTGCCTCAGTCCAGACTCCATCTTCAAGAAATTCCGCCAAACAGTGACCCCTCCCTAGAGACGCTCAAGACCACTCAAACAAGGTATTTAAACTGCTCCCTGAGAGAACAAACATGTGGTTTCCAGTCTTCCTTCTGGCATCCATTAAGCCAGGGCTTTCTAATTAGCTTTGATTTGGTCTGATTCAGATTTTTGCATCAGCAGAGAGGTTTACTGGGACAGAAAAACTTTTCACTATTACTTTAACTCATAATGAATTATCAAGGAGCCTCTATGTGTTTGCATGAGCAAGCTGAGTATCCAAAGATACCCACATAATGGTCTGTAGAACTGGGGCTGAATTCAAACAGTTGAGTATAAACACACACACACACACACACACACACACACACACACACACACACTTTTCATGTAGAATGAATTTAAAGAGATTTAAAAAAAAAAAAAGTAACATGTGATCTTTAAAGTGCTTGAGTCCCAGCTTCTCTGCTAAGGTCATCTGAGAAGTTATGAAGTTGGTCTCTGAAGAGTTGATTTCCTTCTCCCCTATTAAGGGCATGTAAAAGAAAGTTATCTTTGGTAAACACTGGAGAAAGCTGTGGCATCCTGACGGCACCAGAATGTCAGTATGAATGGCATCATAGCTTATAATGTGGGTATCCTTCTGGAATCGAACTAGAGATATTTTCTTTGGATGTTTACAGTATATCCTTAAGGTCAGAAATATGAATATATCTTTATACATATTGTAAATATAGGTACCAATCAAGGAAAGAGAAAATTGTAAATGCACAAAAACACTCAGCACAAATTGTTAGGAAAATGGTGATTTAATATTTTAAATTTTTTATGATACATGTATGGATGTTGTGCCCACACATGTTTGTGCACCATGTGTGACCAGCATTCACTGTTCAGAAAAGGGATAAATCTTTAACTGAAGTTGTGGACAGTTTGAGCTGCCATCTGGTTGCTAGGGACCAAACCTAGTTCCTCTGGAAAAGCATCCTGTTATTTTTTCTAACTTATTAGATATCTCTGAAGTTTTAGAAATGATGATTTAAAGAGAACAGGGATAAAACAAAAAATAAACAAAAATCAAAACCAAAGTAATGGTAATGGAAATAAAAAGAAAAGGCAAAATTCTGTCTGTTTCAAAGCTTGGATGGAAGTGGTCTATTTATGATACCAGTGGTGGAGGAATGGCTCATCAGTTAAGCATGCACATTGCTTAGGCAGAGGATCACAGTTTGACTCTCAGAAACCCATGTCAGACAGTTCATGTCCTGGGGATGCTATGTCCTCTGCTGGTCTCCCTAGGCACCCAGACTCTGTTGGCATATGTTCAGCCAGACACACACATAAACATATATTTTTTTTAAAAAATAGATAAAATAAAAAGAAATAAACCAAGCCATTTATTCAAAAAGATATTTAAATTTCAAGGAAATTAATTAACTATAGAAATAAACCCTGAACGTTTCAGTCTTTGAAACTAAATAGCTTCCATAAGGCAAAGCACACCATTTTTAGAACAGCATGGCAGGCTACAGAATGAGAAAAATTTTCACCAACTCCACATCCAAGAGAGGGCTAATGTTAAAAGTATATAAAGAAATCAAGAAACAAGAAAACAACAAACAAAACAATTCAATTATAAATGTGGTACATATCAAAACAAAGAATTTTTTAATAGTAGATTCTAAGTCACTGAGAAACAAAGAAATATTAAATATCCTTAATCAAGAAAATGCAAATCAATACTATTTTGAAATCTATCTTAAACATGTCAGAAAGTCTAAAATTAATAGCACAGCTGGCAGCTCATGCTGGTGAGGATGTGGAACTAGGGGAACACTCCTCCATTGCTGTTGGGAATGCAAATTTGTACAGCCACTATGCAAATCAATATGGCAGTTTCTCAAATAATTAGGAAATGATCCACTTCAAAAATCCAGCTATGAATTTCTTCGAAATATACCAAAAATGGCTCTTCATTCTATTACAAGGACACTTGCCCAATTATGTTTATTGAGGCTTTGCTATAGCCATAAAGTGGAAAAGATTTAGATATTTCTTCCTCAACTGTAGAATGAGTAAAAAAAAAAAAACCTGATACATTTACTTAATGTATTAGTACTCAACTGTTAAAAACACTGGTATCAGAAAATTTTCATGGAAATGGATGCAACTAAAAAAAGGCAACCTCAATCCAGAAAGACAAATATGGTATGTGCTGCATTATAGGTGTATATTAGTTAATAAGTAAAGGATAGTCAAGCTACAACTCAGAGACCCAGGGATACTAAGTATCAAGGAGGGTTCTAGGTGGAAGCATGGGCACTCTGGAAAGGCGAAATCAAATAGTTTTTGTGGGTGGACTGAGGGTAGGATGGGATGGAAACAGGAGAGATAAGGTAGGGAAGGAAGGGATAGAGAGATTACAGTGAGAGACAGCTGGATTTGGAGGTACTTGTGAAGGATGGAGCCATATACAAACCTAGCACAGTGGAAAGGTCCTAGAATTTAAGAGGATAAACATAGTTGAATATGGAGCCTGAGCCATCCACCTTTTGTAGCCAGTCAAGTTTCCAAGCCATCTACAATACCTTCTACCTTCAACCTGTCCTACCTGCAAGCTGTGCTGTGGCAATAGTGACACAGAACTTGTGGGAATGGCCAACCAATGACTTGTTTAACTTGAAGCTCATACCATGAGAAGGAGCCCATACCTGATTCTTCTGGAGGAGCAGGATAGAGATTGGATAGCCTGAAGACCTAAAATCCAACGAAACAATCCAATGAAAAAATAAATCAATGAAATAATTCCTAATGATATTCTGCTATAGTCACAGATTGGTACCAAGCCCAATCATCATCAGAGAGGCTTCCTCTGGCAGATAATGGGACCAGATTCAGAGATCCTCACCCAACATTAGGCATACCTTGGGGAACCAAGAAGAGATGCAGTGTTGTAAGGAGAGCTGTTTGTTCATTTTCCGTCTGCCCAGACTCCCAAAATCATCACACAGAAACCATATTATTTAAATCACTGCTTGGCCCATTAACTCTAGCTTCTTATTTTCTAACTCTTACATCTTAGTTTAACCCATTTCCGTTAATCTGTACACCAACACAAGATGGTGGCCCACCAGCAAAATTTCAGCACATTTGCTTCGGGCAGTGGCTCCTTTGCTTCTCCTTGACTCCGCCTTCCTTCTCCAAGCATTCAGTTTAGTTTTCCCCTCCTAGTCATACTCTACCCTATCAAGCCTAGCCAGTGTCTTTATTCAACAGTGGTATTCACAGCATACAAAGGAGAAACCCACATCAGAGCAGGAAAGATTGAAGGAGCCAGAGGAGTTGAGCGCACCAATTACAGGTCCCACAGAATCAACTAAGGAGGGTTCATAGAAGCTCAGAAACTGGGGCAGCAATCATGGAGTCTGCACCAGTCTGTGCTAGATCCCCTGCATACAAGTTGTGGTTGCTTAGCTTCGGTATTTTGTGGTAGTCTTAACAGTGGGAGTGGGGTGTCACTGATTCTTTTGCCTGCTCTTAGGACACTTTTCCTCCTACTGGGCTGTCTTGGTCAGCATGGACCTAAGGATATGGGCCTAATCTTATTAAACATTGTTATTACATGTCCAGTTGATATCTACAGGAGCCCTGACTGCTCTTTTCTGAAGGGAAACTGAGGAACAGTGGATCTGGGGAGATTGGAGGGGGGCATTAGGAGTAGAAACTGTGGTCAAATAAGCTTTTACTCATAACAAAATACATTTATTATGTACAGATGATTGCAGAAAAATGATTACAAAAATCATACTTGTAAATTTAAACTTTCAAACTAAATTTAAATTTAAATCTACCTACATTAAAATTTAAAATTGTATTAATTTATTTATTTTAAATACTTATTTTATCATTAGTAATGTGAATATGAATGTGTCTCTGTGTGGTTATGTAAGCCTAAGTGCAGTAACTGTGGCTAAAAGAAGACATCAGAGATCCTGGAGCTGCAGTTGCAAGAAGCTGGGAACCATCAGAATTGGAGACTGAGAAGTGAACTCAGATCTCCCAAAATAGCGGCACATGCTATTAACCACTGCACCAACTCTCTAGCCCCAAAATTATTTTTTGTTGCCTATAGATAGAAATAACTTTTTCAACTAAATGATGAAATTAAATACATTCAAGGTAAAGATTCATAGAAAAATAAAGTCTGCCAATTAAAAGTTTACCAGATTAATGAATATATAACTTTGTCATCCAAAATGTATCAAATGTAAAATTTGGTGAATTTTTTTCCTTAATTCTTTTAATTCTTTTCTCTTTGGTTTCTGTTTCTTTGTCTGTTTCAGAGAAAGAGAGAGAGAAAGAAAGAGAGAGAGAAGGCTTAAGATTGAAAAGATAGGGAGATGGGAAGCATCCTGAAGGAGGTGCTTGAGGTAAAACCATGATGGGAATATAATGCCTGAAATTATTTTTCAAAATTTTTATAATTTACAAATTGGAATAATCTGTTTCCTCAAGTCTTTTCATTGGTTTTTTTAAATGGATACCATTTTCCATATCTTAAAAATTGCTCTTAACTTGGTCATGGTCACCTCAGTTTTCCTAGCATTGATTTTTTTATATTGAAATAATTATAAGTTTATACTGAGTTATAAGAAATAATTGAAGATTTAATTCACTTTCTACCAAAGGCAACATCTCACAAATGTGATAGAGTATCATAACCAATAATTGTAACTAAAACAGTTTAGGACATGTTTTCTTTCTCCTTAGAAATATTCATGCAACCACTTTATTTAAGTATTATCTGCATGTTTCCATATTACATGCACACAGGTGTACATGTGGAGTTCTAAGATTTACATATATTGTGTTGTCTGCATGTCTATATGTTACACATACACATGTGAGATGGTAGAGGTGCACACGTTTGTATGCATAATCCCATGACTGATATCATGTGTGCTCATTTGCTCCCCACCATTGTCACTAAAACAAAGTGCCTCTGATCAGAGCTTGCGGATTGTGCTGATTAAGTTTTCCACTTTACCCCTGAGACTCCCTGGTTCTACCTCCTTAGCACTGGGATACTGTGGACAGCTTTGCCTGGCAGGCATCTCGATGGATGATGAGGATTTAAATCCCCGTACTCATTTTTCTGTTGCAAGACCTTTATTTACTGAGTCTTCACATGCCTCTACGTGATGTTATATTTTTCTCTGTATTCTGTGAATATCATTGGTTAATAAAGAAACTGTTTTGAACCTAAAGCAGAACAGGGCAGAATAGAGCGAGGAGGGGAAAACTAAACTGAATTCTGGGAGAGAGAAGGCAGAGTCAGGAGACACCAGGTATCCCCACCAGAAACAAATGCCAGAAAAAACTTTATCTGGTAAGCCACAACCATGTGGCAATACACAGACTAATAGATATGGGTTAAATTAAGATATAAGAGTTAACCAAAAAAATATGCTTAAGCTATGGGCCAAACATTATTGCAAATATTATGGTTTTAGAGTGATTATTTCGGGGTTGAGCAGCCAAGAACAAGCAAGCAGCCCCCTACAACATCTATGTTCACATTCTTATAAGAAAAAGCATAGCTTATCTATCCAGTTGTCTCTATCATTTGGTGATCATTAATCCATCTTCTATTTCGCTCAGCATGTGTCATAATAATCCTTCTGTACTGAAGGGTATATTTTAATCCCTCTTTCCTTTCTTTATTTATTGCTTTTCCCTATTATTTGCATACTGTAGCTTATTGCTTCTTTGCTTGGTTGAAGAGCATCAGATTGCTCTAAATTTGGATTCCTAATCAGTAAAGGTTTGCCATTCACAGTTGTATGAATGGAATCCTGCTGTATACAATCTCATAAATTGAATTTTTCCACTAAACATTCAGTCTTTGACAAGTATCTAAGACTGTTGAATGGATGAATCAACACTGAATTATGTGATTAGAACAATTAATTTCTTTAACAAATCACCCACTGTAGAACAGGGATGTTCCAAGATTAGAGCTACTTGAAATGAAATATTCATTTATAGGTTTGAATGTGAACAATGATTTTCATTTCTTTGGAATTAAACACATAGTAAAATTGAAAATCAAATAGTAAAGAATCTGCTTAGTTATCACCAAATAACTTCTTGAGCTACATTCATTCTATACTCAAATTAGCAGTAAGTGAGTGATTCTACCCATCTTATGCCTTCAGCATCAGGTATAAACATAATTTTTTCATTTTTAAAATAGTCATTTATTTTTGTTTGAGGTACATGCATTTTGCCTACATGTATTTTAGTGTATAAGTGCATGCCTGGTACCAGGAGAGGCCAGAAAATGGCATTGTGTCCTTTTGAAATGGAGTTAAGGAGGGGTAGTAGCCACCATGTAGATGTTGGAAAGTGAGCATGAATCTTCCACAAGATCTACAAGTACTCTTAACCATGTAGCTATTTCTAAAGCCCCTCATTATTTTTAAATCTTATCCCTCTTGTTAGGTGTACAATAATATTCCCTCATGCCCTGAACTTCACTTACTTCAGTGATTAAATCTTCAGTGCGGTGTGGTGTTTCATCATTTTGATTTTATTTACCACAGAATTCACCAATATTTTTTGAGAATTTTTATGTATAATAACAGCAGATATTAGTTCACAGTTCTTTAAAAAGTTACTTTTTCTTGGTGTCCACACTTTAAACTATCTAGTTTTGCAGATAATTGTAGTATTGTCTTCATTTAAAGAGTTTGGCCTTACTCTTTTTGATTATAGGAAGGAATATGTCATACTGTCACTTTTATAAACAGTTAATAAAATTTTCAAGTGAGGTCATGAAATACTGAATAATTTTGTTATATGAACTCTTAAATTATGAATCTAATGTCTTTAATTGTTTAACAAATTTAGATTACTTTTTCTTTCTTGATTTTTTGAGACAGAATCTCAATATATATGTAAGATTCACAACACACACACACACACACACACACATGCAGACATACACAACATGAAAATAATTATGGATTCAGGCGCAAGACCCTGCCCGGTACTGAATTTTTTTTTCCCTATCCACCCCAGCTCTCCCTTCCAGCTGCGGGGTCCTAGGATCTCACAAAGCAGCAGGCTCCAAGGCTAAGGCTCTGGGGATTGGGAGTGAGTGCAGGGAAGCAGGGGTTATTTGTCCCACGGTGCTACATCAACCAAGCCTGAACTCCATCCACCAAGCCCGCACTTTTGCCTCTGAGATCCTAGAGCTTCAGGTGGCCTGATCTAGTCCCAGCAGAAACATCTGGAGAGTAAGTCTATCCCCACCCAGGTCCCGCCCAGATGTGCAGGGACACTCTATTGCTCTAAACTCTCTGGTCATTCAGGCTCAGGGCCCTGCCTGGGTCCTGGATTTTTTCCCAGCCCACCCCAGCTCCCCCTTCCAGCTGCGGGGTCCTAGACCTCACAAA
>JAQHUG010000311.1:1173250-1184188 GCA_028555095.1 Dicrostonyx torquatus
AGAAGAGAAGAGAAGAGAAGAGAAGAGAAGAGAAGAGAAGAGGAGAGGAGATCCTTGTAGGACCATGCTGCTTCGGTCTCTGTGACCCACATGAGTACTGCTTAGTTGATTCAGTAGAATCAATAGGTGTTTTTCCTATTTCCCTCCCCACCACCATTTTCAGAAGGGAGTACATATTTAATTACTCTTCCTCATATATTACATTTCAACCACACCTTTCAATTCCTCCACTCCTCTAAATCATCCTTATACCTCCAATCTCCCCCAGATCTACTCTCCCTCAATTTTTCTTGAATGAAGAGCAGATCACAAAAAGATATCAAGTGAACATTGCATAACAAGTAGCAATAAGTCTAGGTATATATCCTCTTATCAAGGCTGGAAGAGGCAATCTAATAGGAAGAAAAGACGCCCAAGAACAGGCAAAAGAAGCAGAGTCAACCCCTACTCCCACTTTTAGGAGTCCTACAAGAACACCAAATTACACAACCATGGATGTATGCAGACGGCTTAGCTCAGACCCATGCAGGCTCCATTGCTATAGGAAATCCTACAACCAGTAGTTACCCGCCCACTGGGGTGTGTCCTCTTATACTATTTATGTCAATGTAGAGCATGCATCTGTTCTCTTTCTCAGCTGCAGGATTGGGTTTCTGATCTCCGTTCCAGCAGAGGATTCTGATTTGTGAGTCTACCCCTAAATACATAATTGTCTATTATTCTCAATTCTGAGCTAGTGTGGGATTTCTTTTAAGTGTCCTTCTTTTTCACTTCATGATCATTGCTTCAGTCTCCATGAGTTCCTATTAGCCCCGCCTAGTTAATTTGTGGGTTACAGTCTTATGATGTTCTTCATCACTTCCACAAGTTCTGTGTCACCATAGCCCCAGCATATATTACAGGTAGGACAAATTGTAGGTCCACATTTTGTGGCTGAGTTGGTGTCGCAGTCTCACCACTGGAAACCTTGCCTGGTTACAGAAGATGATTGATTCAGGTTCTGTATCCCACAATACTGAAAATCTTTGCTAGGCTTACCCTAATAGATTCCCGGGAGCTTCATTTCACTAGGTTTCCACATCACCACTGAAATGCCACCACCACCCCCCGTTCCAGTTATTTCTCCCAGTACTCTCTCCCTCTGTCTGTGCTCTTCATCTGATTCTTCCTGTTCTGAAACCCCCACCCATGAGATTTATTCTATTTCCTATTCCAAGGGAGATCCATGTCCCACCCTTGAGCCCTTCTTGTTACTTCATCTCTTTGAATCTCTGAGTCTCTGTCCTTTCTCTCTTAAAACAATAAAATAGACTTGGAGTTGGACAAGTGGAGAAGTGGGGAGGATTTGTTAAGAGATGGGGGAAATTATGATCAGATTATATTGTATGAATTTTTATTAACAAAAATAAGTAAAATAATAATACTTATTTTTAAAAAGAACAAAAGAAAAGGAAGAACTTATTTAGTAAGCAGTTGAAGGAGCTTCAACAATGTCTCTTTTACTGAATTGGGGAAAGATGGAATTGTGTAAGACCAGTGACTAGCTCCAAGTTGAAAGCAATCTGTTGGTTCAGCATGCATATTCCTTCTCTATATGAGATCATCTATGAACAAGCTGAAATTACATGAATGGATGGGTAAATAAGGATTTTTCCTTAAGAAGGTAATCATGAAATGGATGAGTTTAAAAGCAACTCATTTTAAACTTATGTGATAAATAAATTCATATTTTCAAGCAACTTTATTTATAATTAGAATAACAAAATGAAGATAATTGACAACAGGAAAATTTCATGATGCAAATTTTAAAAATTATTTAAACATGACTTTTATACTCGTATTCTTTACAAGAGGCTATTAAAAGGGCAAAGGAGTAGCTTAATTGTCAGAATCTTTCCTGACAAACATTATGCTTAGTTTCAATACTTGTACCACATATATTGAGCATCATGTAGCATGTTTATGATTCCAGCACTGAACAAGTAGAGGCTGGAAACTCAGAAGTCAAAGACCATCTTCCATTACCTAACAAGATCAAGACTAATAAAGGCTAATGTGTGTTATATGAGGATTTCTCCTAAAAAAAAAGCATTTTTGTGAATGGAATAACAAGTATTATATATATATATATATATATAAAATGGAGAGTATTGAAAGATAAGGAGGTATGTAACCTATATTTGTAACACCGAAAACACATAAACACATGATCCAATGCTAGTCTTTGTTATATTCTGATTTTATTAATCAAAACACTTCAGTGAAAACATGTATTTTAATAGTGCCTACTACAACACCTTGGAAACCTTAGAAACTATCATGTTAATGGCCTTATCAGTGAATTTGAGTGATATTTTTATATTCATCATTGCTCAGGAAAGCAATACACCATTCATACTAATTAGTGGTCATGAGTGCTATGAAATTGGGATGTGTTAAACTGTTTTCTCCTTCATTAGATTTAATTGACATTGATTCAATAGTTTTATGCAATTGAAATAGCAGGTGCTTTTTGTAAACCTGGTAACAAGGACAGGGTTTTCTTATTTGACAGTGTTGAATAAACCTCTCTAAACAATACCATAGTATTTGCAGTTTTGGGTCATTTCTATGTTGGAATTTAATAAATATCCTCTCATAAAAATCAATATTCCACTAGGCTTCTGAAACTTTAACCAGAGTGTGGGGGAAAAAAGATGCTATCTCAGGTCGGGGTGACATAGAATCATTGAGAAGACCAATGGCAGCATCAGGAAACCACACTCACAATTAATTCCCTTTGTATTTCACCAGAGGCATGTTTTGTCCAGTTTCATCTGGCAGGAGTCCAAAAGGGATTTGATGACTACCATTTGATGGTTATTAAGGGGTTCAAGACTTTCTGCTTGAGTGTCAGCCCATCTAAAAGATAACTACTGCTTTGCATTTAACAAGTTTTCCAAGGAATGCCTAGAGAGAAACAAGGTCTTAGAAATTGTACTTTCCACAGAGACCTATATGTAGCATCCTATATTGTCCAGTGTAGACATGTCATGATCTCAAGATTGCAATGTCTCTGTTGGGCACTAGCCAGAGGTTAAATACATATTATCTGTTAATGCCTAGGGAGGAAACCTAATTGTCTTAATGGCATACTTGTTTAGTTTTAATCTAATTTATGTATAAATCACAAAGCCAAAACTCAAGCAGATCTGAAATATGTGGCTATATACTCTTAAGAAAGACCTATTTTCCATATTTTAAAAGAAGTATTTATTTTTGTAAGATTTGATTATGTCTTCAGCATACATATTTGTGTAAGCATTGCATGTATGCCTGATGCTGTAGAGGCTGGAAAAGGATGTCAAATCCCTGGAACTGAAATTACAGATAATGATGTAGGCTGTCATATAGGTACTGGGAACAAAACCTGGAAGAGCAGCCCATGCTCTTAACTGATGAGACATCATCTCTTCAGCTCATTCATGAATATATTTTATTTAAAAAAATTAATTAACTCCCCCAAAAAATGCAAAACAAAATATTGATGGCGGTATCAGAGTTTCCTTGGGACTAAAATGGCAGGCACAAATCCATGTGCATATGCTGTTGCATATGTATACACAAAACAACAAGTGTGAGGAGTTTAGGTAGATTTCAGTGTTTGGTTCAGGCATGGGGAAGGTTGGCTCTGAGCAACGAAAGAAAGACTTTTCTTTAGTGTTGCTTCCTGTAGAGAACAGATTTTCCTTCAGGGGTTATAACTGTCTAGAGGGCTTGCAGAGTTCTGTAGGAGTTTGTGTTTCACCAGTCACAGAAACTCTCTTACCTGAAAAAAAAAAAAACTTAAGCTCATAGGCATGAATCTGTATTTATGTGAACCTCTGCAGACTAGTTCTGTCTCTTTTGTTAAATTCTGAAAGGGATGCCTTGGAAGCCTCTTTTGTTTGCTGAGCAGACATCCTCATCTTTGATTACCTGTCCTTTCTTCTAGATAACTTCTTTGTTTTACCTTTGTCAAGCACTCCAGAGTAAGGAAGTTGATTGCAATTACTGAAGAAGAGGAGTTGAGAGGCCTGTTACCTACTGCATACTTGAAATTAAAGATCTCAGTTGAAAGTTTTATTTCACTACTTTTTCTTAAACATCTACCTTTATGTTGTTCCTGCTGGAATCAAGAAGCAACTCCAGTCTTTCAGACAACCTGTGCATGATTAAAAATTAAAGAAGGATCTAATGACTTCAATCCTTAGAGAATTCTTTCTCCATAAATATATCTCAAAGTTTTGACACTGAAATCTTTGTACGTTGATTTCAGTTATGTTTCGGCAGGATGCTTGACTACAATCACAGCTTCCCTCCCATGTAAAAATGTCTGAATTCTATCTTGTTTCTTTAATATATGAGGGAGGTTTTGTCTTTTTACGTAGAATGATCTTCATGGGCTGTGTTCTTATTTCTGGAGAACAAAGATAGTATTTTGGGAATTGGTCTTCTTTGAACAAATATGAGATCTCTGGACAGATGTTTCAGTGACAAAAGATGTTGCTTTCCATAGTACCTGAGTTTGGTCCCCAATTTCCATATATGGTGGCTCACTACCCATTTTCACTGTAACTACCAGGGGTCAGATGCTCTCTTCCCTAGTCTGTGGGCAATTGCATACATGTGCACATATGTTTGCAGAGACAAACACATTCACATACTTTAAAATTCAAAATTAAATCTTTAAACAGATGAAGACATTGTGATTATGCTTATTGTAGACATGGTATATTTCCTTCTTAAAAAATGAATTTATCTGTCAAGCTATCAAGACCAGCTTGATTTCTGCATGTGCCAGGTGCGCTGTCTATACCTGCAGTGCAATAGGCAACACATCATAACTGTTACTATGGAAATCGTTGTATGGGAATAAATGGGGGAAGACAGAAAATAATCAGTATTAAAGACATATACTTGGTAGCGTACCAGAATACAGTGAGTGCCAAGGAGAACACTTGTGAGGTGAGGGTAAGGAATGGATTGGCACTGAAATAAGGGTAAAATGTACACAAGGCCATTCAGATAGGTCTCAGCAAATGAATGCTGTGACAGAAGGAACAGGCAGTGGGAAATGAAGCAGAGTGTAGCTAAGGTTTGTGGAACATCAGGAAGAATGTTACAAGTAGAAGAAGGGAATGATGCCTTTGATAGCATTTATTATAACAGTGCAGAGTTTTTTTTAAGAACTTACCATTTTGTTCTGATTAAAAGGGTAAAGTAGGTAAGACGTAGTGCTCCATACCTGAAACCACAGCATCAGAAGACAGACAAGGAGAATGTGAGTTTCAGGTGGGGCAGGGATAAACAGAGAATTCTGATTAAAAAATTAAAATTATAATCAAAATAGAAGACCCTGAATGAGTCAAAAGAGAAACAAAACCAAATTCACTTCTATGCCAAAAGGGTTCCACTCCTCCTTGGATAATGGATTGTTTAGGAGAATCTGCAGAGTTTTAATAAATCAATTTCTCCATAAAAGCATTGCTTAGATCATACAGGAAGTTAGATAAGGCTATAGCATAATAAACTTTGAAAGGAAAGCCAGTTGGAATTCTTGGTAGTTTAGAGTATTTCTTTAGTTCACAGTCTGAGGGTATGGGCCATCATGTAAGGTTGGCGACAAGAACATGAAGCAGCTGGTCAGGTAATGTCTGTTATAAGAAACAGGGAAAAATAAAGGGTTGGGTTTGGCTCACTTTCTCTGTCCCATAGGCATTATACTTTCCACATTCTGGGTGCTTTTTCGCTCCCCAGCTAAATCATTCTGGAAATACCTTCATAAACACAAAGAGACAGTTGTGTTTCCATGAAGATTTAAAACAAGACAAGCTGAAAATGAAAATGAGCTATCAAAGCACACAAAAAACTGGATTTGAAAAAGCTGTAAGTTTATATTCATATTTGTACAGTTGTGAAAACCTCTAAACCTTTCTCTGATCTGGCCATTCCAACACTTCTCTGTAACATGGTGCTGGATGTTCTAGATGGGACAACACAACAAAAAATGAGCAAATGAATATGAAGTTGGGAAAAGAGGAAGTAAATTGTTCATGGTCACAGATTGCCTAATCATCTACATACAAAATGGAAAGTGAATAAATATATAATTGATGACAACACATTTCAAAGAACTAGAGGCAGCTAAAGAATGCTGAGAACTGGTGAAATAGTCTTCCCCTGGGAAGAGCATACCATTTTTTTTATCCAATATATAAATATTATTTGTTTTTTAAAGTGTATATACTGCTCTTTCAGTGAACCCAAGTTCAGAGTTTAGCATCCATTCCAGGCTGTGCACAGTCACCTGTAACTCCAGTCCCAGTGAGGTACAGTGTTTCTGATCATGGTGAACCCTTGCAATTATGCACACTTGCTCACACACAAACATATACACATAATTAGAAATAATGAACAAGTGTTTAAAAATTTTGCAAAATTAGAATTTTATCTGCCTGTACTACAGTATCACTCAACAAAATAATATTTTTACAAAGCAAAATACATAAATTCATTAAGGATACTCATTAAGAACCAAAATGTATGTTTGGTAACACTCAGTTTCCAAATTTACAATGAAGCTACCATAATTAAGTTGATACCATATTATTAAAAATTTAAACACCAACAACAAAGAAACAAAGTACAGAGTCTAGAGATAAGGTCTCCCCAAATGGAGTCCATTTATCTTTCAATTAGTGGTAAAAAGGGCTCAGTAGAGAATGAATAGTCTTATGAACAAATCCTGGTTGAACAAATATTTGGCTGTAAATACAATAAATTATATAAAATGAAAGCAGGTTATATTTGGAGAAATAAAATGCTAATTTATAAATTTAGGAAATAAAAAGTGTATTTTTGACACAAACCAAATAGAACTACAGAAACCCATTGCACTGAGGTTCAAAATTGGATCAAATAAATGAACAGGTTAATAACTGACAATGTTTTACAATAAAAAATAGAGCAAACAAAGAAATGTTAGCTTGTAGGAACTATGTATATATTCAATGACCATTTACAGAAATATAAAAGGTACAGTCTATATATCAACTCATAGTGAATACACTAGAAATGGAAACCAGTAAAGAAAAAATTACCTAGCTTGATATCTACATGCATATACACCATATATATATATATCTACACTTGCTCACACACAAACATATACACATAATTATATATATATATATATGAATGATTTGAATGTGAAACATCCTACATAGACTCAGGCCCTCGGATATTTTGTCTTCAACTGTGAATCAGGAGGCTGTCCAGTATTTAGGGTGTGTAGCTGTGATGAAGGAAGTAGTAATCCCAACCAGTTTTGAATATTTTAGCTTGGCCTTACTTTCTGAACACTCTGCTTCCTGGCTACAGATTGAATGTGACCAGCCACTTAACCCTCCTCAGCTCTGATTTTGCTGTCATGAGAGACTGAACCCTTAAACTTAAGCTAGATAATCTGTTTCTTCATTAATTACTTATTCTCAAGTGTTTGGTTCCAGCAAAGAGAAAAGTAATTAAAATAATACACATATGCATTTTTGTCTCAAGAACCTAGAAACAATGATTCCAGAAAAAATGAGTTCCTCTTGCATCTAAATATGTTTCTTACAATATTCTTCATTAACAAGAGCTAGGGCTGCTTGAATAAATGACTCATTATAGAACTGTGGAATAAAATGCTGCAAAGTGAACTCAAAGCATCTTGGGCTTTACCACATCAGAAAATAAGCTCCTACTCAAAACAAAATACATTCAGAGTTCCAAATAACAAAATTAAAACAATATCACTAGAAAAATAAACAGTTTTAGACTGAGTACACAAAATATAAAATAAATACTTGCGGTATATGTACTATAAATGGTCAAATACAAAAAGGGGAAAAGAATAAACCTCACATGTGGAACAGATAGATCTCTGTACAATTTATAAAGAAACTTTAGAACATTCTGGAGTCAGAGGATTGTGTTTCCACATCAGACACTGACTTTCTTCAGTAGTATGGAAAGTTTCTTTCAAAAGAATGAATTTGGAGCTAAAGGAGACTGACAAATAATAACTCAAGCCAGCTATCAAGGTTAGCATCAGTGCAGATAAGTCATGTTGATAGGATGCACCCTTGGTGGGTTATGATGAAATGACACTTTACCACTGTGGCCTTCTTCACCCAACACCAAATCCTATAACTCCTGTGTAGCCATGAGAAAAACATAAACCGATTTCCATGAAGGAGTGTCTGTTCAATACCTGAACAGGAAATTTTTCAGAGGAGGTATTTAGAAACAGAAAAATCCTAAAGATTTCCACAACAAATAAGGAGGCAAACTGATATTGCTAATCAGAGCAGTGTAGAATCACATTGAAACAGAAAAGACATGAGGAAAATACTAAAGATTGAATGACTTATGATCATTTTCTGATAATGATGTGAAGATGTTGATTTGCTAATTGTGACAAATATGCCTTTTATCTACACTATCTTCAGCAGGCAGACTAATATGTTAAGGGAAGTTGTTATGCCAATCCCGAACGCCTGTGAATTAGTTATCTTACATAGTTACAGGAAATAGAACATTTTAGCATATGTTCTACAAAACTGTAATACATCACCATAAAAATCTGGACATGAAAATATTAATCTCATCAGCTAAATGTGCTGTTTATAAGTGTGGTGGTTTGAATGAGAATGCTTCCCATAGTCTCCGGCATATTTAAATACTTGAATCACAGTTGGAAGAACTGTATAGGGAGGTGTGGCTTTTTTGGAGGAGATATGTAATTTTCAATAGGCAGGCTTTGAAAGTGTAAAGGTCCTTATATTCCCAGTTCATGCCCTACTTATTGTTGCAGTTCAAGATAAGTGCCTCCAGCTTCTGCTCCAAAAAGCATGTCTGCTGCCCGTTATCTCCACTCCGCCATTATGGACTATAACTCTCTATAACTGTTAGCCCAGATAAATTCCTTCCTCTGCTACTTGCCGTAGACACAGTGTTCATTACAGAAACCAAAAGGTAGCTGTAACATCGGTTGTTAAGACTGAGGTAGGTGGCAAGAGGGTGTATATAAAGGTATATTTTTGAGTGAGAGAACACAGTGAAGTGGATTTAGAATCACCATGTACTGAACTTGAAGACAGAAAGAAGCAATAATTACAAAAAAAGGCAAGAGAGTAGAGTTTAGCACATGTTCCACATAACTGTAATATATCACTTTAAAAATTCTGATCTCTATTAAAACTGCATACTGTTTTGTTGATTTTTTTTCAGATACTAAATAGAAAATACATATTTTTAGTAATTATGAATATATGGTTTTTTGGTATTTTGATATTACTTTTGTAATTTTGTTAATTGAAAATTATTCCAAGCAAATTTTAATAAGAACAAAGTAAAGGATTGGTTTCTTTGAAAGAAAAAAAACTAGCATCTAAATGGTGTTGTGTAGTCCTGAATTATATATATGCTATACTTTATTTCCATAAAATAATCATAACACTAAAACTGCAATTTTGATGGTATATTACAGCTAGAATATTCTTTGAAGATTATGTTTGGAAAGGATGAAAGAGTTACTGGAGATATGGCTCAGTGGTTGAAAGCACAGTTCTCAATTCCCATATCAGTTGTCAAATAGAGACCTGTAAATCCACATAAAGGATTTGGCATACTTTCTCTCTTCTGTTGATATCTTCATTCACAAGAGCATGTATACTCATACAAACAGTCTCATGTGTGTGCACATACATACACTGACACATAAACTTTGAGGGGATAAACGATGAGATTGTAAGAGCCCAAGGTAGGGGATGACTGCTCTGAAAGAGTATTTCCAGACACAGCAGGGTCATAGCCCTGATGAACTTACAGGGACTGTGACTGCATGCACAAACCTGAACAAAACTGGACAACCCCAAATCCTATCATGAATGGAGGAGAAGCTCATGCAGTTTCACCCCTCACTAAGGATCTTTTGGCAATTGACTGCTGCTGGGGGAACAGGATTTGGTTTGGTCAGTTTTGCTGTCCCCAAGAGGTTGTCTACGCTTCAGTAGATGGCCCTACACCCATGCATATTAAGGCTGTACTAAGGAGACTCTGAATATTTTTTACAGAGAGCATATGAAGTAAGAAAGGAAAAGCAATGAGAGATAGAGGAATAATTGGAGGTATGGTAGGGTAGATTTGATTAAAACACATTATATGTGTACATGTGTAGACAGAGACTCTTCATTCATATTCAGCCACCCAGTTATGAATAATCACACAGAAACTGTATTAATTACAGCACTGCTTAGTGTATTAGCTAAGGATTCTTATTAACTAACTCTTACATCTTAAATTAACCCATTTCTCTTAATCTGTGTATCAGTCCTGAGGCTGTGGCTTACTAGCATCTCCCTCCTTCAGCAACTACATGGCGTCTCCTTGACTATCTCCTGGCTCTATGTATCTCCATTCAGATTTCCTGCCTGGCTTTTTTTATGCCCAGCCAAACCAAAGCAGCTTTGTTATTAATCAATGGTAATAAAACATATTAAAAGCATAAAGAAGGGAATCTCACACCATATATAAAACTCATAAAAATAAAAACTAAATTAAAAAGAATGAAACACAATTGTCAAGAAGTACTATGAAGAGAAGAAAAAGATTAATTATTGTTGTATCCAAGTAAATGTCTATTTTATATTTAAAAATGTGTCAGTAGTAAGAATAATGCTTTCCTATGTCAGACTTTAACTATATTCTAATATCTAATTCATCTTTTACATTCTAAATTTATTCATCATAGTATCATTCCCTTTATCTAAAATGCTTATTTTTAAACTCATGTTTATGTTCATTTACTTGTAAATGTTTGTGTATGGGTATATGGGTGTATAGCACTTGTGTGGGGCCATTGGATTCCCCAGG
>JAQHUG010000311.1:1219071-1242476 GCA_028555095.1 Dicrostonyx torquatus
GGCCCATTAGCTCTAACTTCTTATTGGCTGACTCTTACATATTAATTTAACCTATTTCTATTATCTGTGCAGTGGCACATGGCTGTGGCTTACCAACTAAAGTTCCATCTGGCTCCAGCGAGGCTACATTGCTTCTCTCTGACTCTGCCCTTCTTTTTCCCCAGCATTCAGTTTAGTTTTCCCTGCCTACCTCTATTTCCTCTGCAGGCCCAAGACAGCTTCTTTACTCATTAATAATAATCACAGCATACAGAGGGAAATCCCACATCAAGTTAAAAAAATTACTAAAACAATCTAAAATGTGAAAGGAGAAAACTGGAAAAATCATTTCAAAATATAATCTTTCTTCTAGTTTATAGGTTAAGTCAAGTGAAAGCTTTTAAAATCTACATAGAAAGGCTATTCAAATTTAAATTCAAAACACCACTGAATTAAATAGAATTTAAATTTCTAATTACATAGAAAATTTAAAATGAATTTTGGAAGAGAAAGTCAGCATATTTCTCAGGCTATTTTAGAAAACATAAAAAAATCTGTTTCTAGATAAGAGTTCTTATTGACTGTGTTTTTCTCCAAACAATGCATTATCCTCATAATTTTAATTTTGTAAACTTGAAAATGGCAAAAGGAAATTTTGACATATTTTTGAAATATATGAGTTTTTGTATGTCTCCATTAGAAATATAGTATGCCTGAGTGAGGTGCTTATACATATATTCATTTCTGCAAACTTTAAAACTGAAAAGTTCAAGCAGTGAATCAATCCTTTTGAGTGCCAACTATGAGTAAAGAAGGTGAAGAATGCAAGGTTGGGGAGAAAATTTAAAATTTTAAATGAAATGTGAAACAATCCATTACCATGCTTAGCAGACCCTAATGCATTCCCAACTGTGTGCTCTTTGTGCCTTCAGGGCACAGATCTCTTGTCATTCTCCTTCATGTCTTTGTCCCTGAAGCCTGGCACAGACCTGTATTTATGAAGTGTTAATTTTTTGTTGGACTCATGAAAGTTGTTTCTAACTCTGCAAAAAGACTGTTATTGAACAGCTTTAGATCACCTTATGAGTTAATGCAAATAACCAACTAACACAGACCATAAAAAGAGCTATGCCATTGTAATTAATTTTTTTAGGTTCCTTCAGAACACTGGGGCCCTTTTTTCTTTTCTTGTGAGGTAGGATTTTGGATGCTCAGTGGTCATCACAGCTATCCTAAGCCAGTAGTTTCAAGCGCATTGACCCATGCCCAGGACAAATAAGTATCCTCAGACCAAGAGTAAACAGAGCAAAGGTAGATTCGTTAAGGAAAATGAGAAATAGCTTCAGGGGGTGTGGGGGGGAATCCTCTGAATGCAGAGTTGAGAAACCCATTCCCAACGAATCCATCTAAAGCATAGATATTCATACACCAATGGTCCAGAGAACATTGTGAAAGAGGGGAGAGAGAGAGTTATGGCCCAGAGAATCATGGATTTTGATATGAAATGTTGTCTCCTACTAGTGTCGGAAGCTACACCCATAAAGTCTTAGCTACTTAAACTACTTAAACATGAGCTGAACAAATCTTAGCTACTTAAACTACTTAAACATTAGCTGAACAAGGATAACAATGGACATGAAAAAGCAAGGAGGGGAAAGACACAAGGCCTCAACTTTACACAAGGAACTAGGAGTAACTAAGGAATGCTGAGAATTGGAGAAATAAACTTCCCTTGGGAGGAGCATACCAAATGGTTATCCAGGACATCACTGAATACATACATAGGAGTAACAGCATATAGGTTATCATGGTTAGTGGGGTAGGAGGATTCTTCTGTATTTGGGTTACTCTCATTGGTTGAATAAAGGACTTCCTGGCCTATAGGAGAGGACACAGCCCTTAGGTGGGTGAAGTAGACAGAATGGAAGGTGGTGAGAGAGAAGGAAGTGGGAAGATGCCATGATCCTCTGCCCAAGATGGATGCAGGTTAGAATCTTTCAATAAGTCACCATCTCGTGGTGACATACTGACTTTTATAATGGGTTAGTTTAAGATGTAAGAGTTAGCCAAGAAGAGGCTAATGATAATGGGCCAGGCAATGTGTTAAATGAATCCAGTTTGTGTGTAATCATTTTGGGCATATACTAGCGGCCACGGCTGGGAGCCAGACACTAGGAACAAAAGGGCCCATGTTCCTCTCAGGCATCAGGAACACAGCCCCCTCCCATTTATAACAGTTAGGATAATGTTGCTGTGATGAAACACCATAACCAAAAGCAACCTGGGGAGGGAGAAGCTTATTTGACTTATATATCTTGAATCATAGACTACTAAAGGAAGCCAAGGTAGAAATTCAAACTTGACAGAAACCTAGAGTCAGCAGCTGGTGCAGAGGCCTTGGAGGAGTATTGCTTATTATCTTGCTTCTCATGGCTTTCTCAACCTCTTTCTCATAGAACCCAGAACCACCTGCACAGGGGTGGCCTTACCCATGATGGGCAGTAATTTTTGAGGCAGGGCCACTCACTGAATCTAGATGGCCTGATTTCGCTAGATTAACTAACAGCAGGCTTCTGGAATCCTCCTTCCTCCTCTTTCCACCTCTCCAACTCTTCTGCTCAAGGACAAGTAAATGCCACCAGATTTGCTTTGTTTTTTTTTTTTTTTGTTTTTTTATTAGTTCTGGTGATCTGAACTCGTGTTTTCAAGTTTGCCCACAAAGCCATTCCAACTATCACACCCATTATAAACACACACCCATTATAAACTTCAAGAGGTGTTACCACAAGACTGTCCACATTTATTTTTCTAATTCCTAGGTTGCATTCCTCCAAATGACCTTTATACTCAATAGCTCCTTAAAAGCTTCTCGTAGAAGGCACTGAGTGTCCCTCCTTACAGATAAGAGTTACTCTAAATAATGAACAAGGTAGAGCTTGAAGAAAATTAATACACAATCAAGTAGTATAGGAGAGAGCCATGAACTAGCTGGATTTTGAGACTGAGCAAGAGTAGTCATCTAGGAGGTTCTCCTCAGCATTAGTGTCTAGACTGTGGAGTAGCCATGGAGGCATGGTTGGTTTCTTATCCATATTATTGATCAGTCTTCATGGTCTAAAACCTCGTGGTGCAAAAACTTCACCCTAAATCACACGACTGTGTTTCTCTGGCTTTATTAATGCATACCTAAGACAATTCTTTATGGATATTGAGTTTCTGAGCCATCTCATTAGCACAGTCTACAGGGGTGCTCAGAGCAAGATACAGTCAATAAAAAGAGTCCCATCTCTAAACCAAAAGTCAAAGGTTTAAAAACCATAAGAGAAATCCAAGTATGTATTTGTGTTTCTCTTTATCTCAACTTTATTTCTAATTTCTTTATCTCTTGCCTCTGTGCTTTTATTTCTAAAAAAAAAGACCTCTCTTTATTCTAGTCTAGCTACTTTCTCTAAATGACAAACAGCAGCAGCAACAACACCTGTGGCAGCCTTAAAGTGAGATTTCTGCAGCCACACTCACAGCTGCTAAACCAGATAGTGACAAAGTGGCCTAGTAGTATCCTTTCCCAAACGTTCCGATTGTTTCCATCCAGTTTAGTGTTTTAATCTCCTACATTAACATCAAGATACTAAATCATGGAGATCAGAGAAATGTGGATTTAGATAACGTTGTAGACCTGGACATTCCTGGACAAACCAAGAGACAACTGCCCATTTGCATCTTAAGACTCCAACCAAGGTCTCCATCTTTTGTCTAAGAGAACTTATATTAGACAACTTGCTCTCTTTCACTTTTCCATCTAAATTTGCTTTATCTTTAAAGTCATTACTAATTTAAGTCTGAAATTATCCTAGCTGGCATTAACTGTCACCATGACACAGCTGGAGGAGTGGAGCTGTTTCTTACCTAGAGTTTTTACTCCTACTAAATAATATACATGGTACTTGAAAGTACACTTCATGCTACCAGATGGAAAGGTGAACTGCAACAAAGGTACCAACCTTCAGATTGCAATGGTCTGCCTGGAAGATACACTGGTACAATAGCAGCACAAATGCTGTGGAAGTAACCAAGCACTATTTGATTAGATATGAAGTCCATTTCATAAGATTGAACTCACACCCAATACTTGTTGGGTGACTTGGAACCTAACACTAAACAGGACATGAACTTATGGTAAAACCAAATGCTATTGTACTGCTAAAGGAACATTGCAATCTACTGACTCCTGACAACATTCTTCTATACTCACAGATCAATGTCTTGCTCAGCCATCACAGAAGCTACCTTATGAAGTACATCAGAACAAATACCAAATCTTACAGAGGAAAAAGGGGCAGAGAGTGAGAGATCTTGGAATACTATGGATTAAATGGGAGGTATCCATCAAACCCCTCGTGTTAAGGCTCATAAAACTCTGTGGTAGAGGAGGCAGAATGATTGTAAAAGCCAGTGTGGATAGAAGACACACCAACAAGAAAAAAAAAAAAAACAAGGCCTTCAAGACACAATGGGACTGATGTATGTTGCAAGGAGTCACTTGTTGATTTCTGGCTACCCGGCTATCTTAGAACCAAAATAATCACTCAGAAACCATATTATTTAAATTACTGGTGGGCCCATTAGCTTTAGCTTCTTATTAGATAACTCTTACTTATTAATTTAACCCATCTCCTTTAATATGTGTATCTCCATGTGGCAGTGGCATACTGGCAAAGTTTCAGCATGTCTGACTATGGCAGTGGATCCATGGCATCTATCTATGACTCTGCCTCCTTCTTCCCAGCATTCAGTCTAGTTTTTCCCACCTACCTAAGTTCTGCCCTATCAACAGGCCAAGGCACTTTCGTTATTCACTAACCAATAAAAGCAACACATGGACAGAAGGACTTCCCACACCGGATGTACACATAATTCACAGAGACTGTGGCAATGTCCACAGGGTCTGTACAGGTCTAAGCAACATAGGGTCTTAGCACAGAGAAGAGAGGTATAAACAAGCCCCCACTCTGAACCCAGAGGCTGTCAATTTGCAACTTTTCTAAATGACAGAAAATAGTTTTACCTGAGAGAGTGCCACTGGGTATACATATCATACCCAGAAGCAGATGGCCAACACAAAGCAACCTCAATGATACTTTTGGAGGTTCATGTTTCATAATGTTATTTATGGGTACTTTTTTTTAACCTTATGTGTCTTTTGCTTATATGGCTTCCACTTTTGTGTTTTTATGGAATTTTTGTGCATATGTGTGTGTTTGTGTGTGTGTGTGTATGTGTGTTCATGCATTACGTGTGTGTTTTTCATTTACTCTTTTTGTTTGTTTGTTTGCCCTATTCTTTTTTTTTCTTACTTTATTTTATTATTATGTTTGTTATCCTGATGTGGGTTTCTCTTCTCTATGCTGTAAATACCAGTTAAATAAAGAAATTGCTTTGAGCCTATCACAGAGCAGGACATAACTGAGCTAGGTGGGTAAAACTAAATTGAATGCTGGGAGAAAGAAGGCAGAGTTTAGAGAATCCATGTAGCCCCGCCAGAGACAGACACTGGAACTTTACCCAGTAAGCCACAGCCTCATGGAGATATACAAATTAATAGAAATGGGTTAAATTAAGATTTAAGAGTTATTCAATAAGAAGCTAGAGCTAATGGGTCAAGCAGTGACTGAATTAATACAGTATCTATGTGGTTTATTTGAGAGTCTGGGCAGAGAGGAAATGAACAAGTAGCCTCCTACAACATTATTCTAGATGTCATTTTTTTCTAAGAGAGAGTAAGAAAAGTTGTGAATTTGGGTGGGGAAAGGTATGAAATATCTTGGAGAAGTTGGAGCAGTAGAAATTATAATCAGAATACATTACATGAAAATTTTATTTTCAACTCAAAAAAAAAGAATCACCTATATAATATTTTTCATTAAGTGATTGTCTTTTTCAGATTGGTCTGGTCATATGTTTGTGACAGATTATCCCAAGTGTCTTAATTAGTAATGGCGAGCCCAGTCTACTCAGGGAAGTTGGTCCACAGGTAAATAAAAGAAATAGCTAAGCAAAAGCCTGTAGATGATTTAGAGAATGAGCCAGCAAGAAGTATTCCTCCTTGGTTGGGCGTCTAGGTTCCTGCCTTAAATTCCTGCCTTGATTTCCCTCAAAGGTAAGTTGTGATTTGAGATTGTAACTAAATAAACCATTTCTTATGCAAGTTTCTTTTGCTCAGAGTGGTTTAGCCTAGGATCAAAGAGTAAATTGAACAGTGGTCATTAGTGAAGTGATCATTGTTCAAGAAAGCTTGTATTTTTGGGTTTTGTTTTTTGTTTAATGGTTTCTTTTTTCAAGAGTTTGCCTTCTCTGTCAATTTCAGGCACTTTGAGTGTTTTTTTTGTATCATCAATAGGAAACAAAGACAAGTCACGTATTAGTAAGAAGCTTGTACCATGTTCCAAAACATTGAATAACTTTTTAATAGTACAGATATAAACCATTCAACATTGGGGTCTGTGCTATGAAGGGCAGCAGTTTGTAATGTAGGGTTTAATTAAATTGGGCACCACTATAATTAAAGGTTTTGAGTTATTAATGCATCACTCTGGCAAACATTTAATTTTTATCTCTCCAGTGCAACCCTTATTAAAATAGGATATTAGGACAGTTAAATCGAATTTGCAGCAGAAATGATTTTGATCGTAGATGTAATTCAGGACAGTGCACTCCAGGAACTGTTTTCTGTTTAAATAAAAGAGAGACTTTTTGGAGGCACAAGAAAATGAGTATAGTCTCATATAAAAGAACAATTCCATTTAAAAAAAATTATTAGGTACTGAATAAGAAACTTGGAGAAGAAAGTGTTCTCAACATTCAGATAATGCCGAATTCATTCTTACTCTATGCTACCTTGTGATTTGGAGCTGTCAAAATTAAAGCTAAGCTTGCTGTAATATCACACCCCATCTTAATAAACATCTCATGGTTCATTTTAATCTACAAAAAGTAAAAGAGGAGCTTGAGAGATGATTCAGTGCTTTTGAGTTCATACTGCTCTTCTTGAAGACTTAAGTCAGGAGATTTGAGTTAAGGGACAGTTTATAGATAATATACACCACCTATAATTATAGTTCCAGGGTATCAAATGCCCCTGAACTCTGCAGGTATTTGCACACACATATAGATATGAATACAAATATTTTTAAAATGTTAATACAAAGAGAACAGATATATCTATAAACTATTGATTTTTGGTTTTGCTTAAACTAATATTAATTATAAGTTCCATCTCTGTTTATCTATCCTTGATTTTAGATGATTCTACTTGGTAGAACTGTGCATGACATTGAGCATTGATATGCAAATTTGTGATACCATTTCTTCACCAGTTAAGACTAACATCAGGACTACAGAATCACAAAAGGACTTCAAAGCAGATTTAGTTTATTCTGTCACAAAGAAACTCACAATTAAGTAAGACTGGCATTTATTACACTCTGTATACTTCACAGCAAAGTTAAAATTCAATTTCAAAAGCCAATTTCAAATCACAAAGGGTGTTGTATTTAGGAGAATATAACACCTTTGTTTGTTGTATCATTGGGCATCCTTAATTTGTCACAGGATCCTGATTCCTTTCCCCTAACTTTATCCCACAGAACATTCGTTGGAAAATATTGTCATCATGTAAAGACATTTTGTCTAAGAATAAAAGGACTTTAAACCATTCCTTTATGTAATTTTGACTATGAGAGCTTAGAAAAATTAAGTAGGTGATGATTCTGCTTGAAGAGTATGGCCCTCCCCAAGGTTTATACCACACTGCAAACTTACTGTGAAGGTACACATGTACAGAAGTGTGAACAGCTGTTTTTAATTCTTTTATTCCTTGAAAAATTCACTTATATACAGAACAACATGTTAACTAAATTTATCCACTATTGCTTAGCCTTTTCCAACACCCATTTTCCCAGTCCTCCTACCAACTGCCCATAGAAAATTGAGTTCTGTTTGATTCTCTTTGTTTATTTTTTTCTACTCTCTGACCCAGTAGGTTTTATCAGGGCTGCTTGTATGGTAAAGAGTATGGGGCTATCCACTGTAGAATAAAAACTTCCCAGTGGTTAAATCACCAAAGACGACATTCTTCTGTAATAACCTCCTGCGGACTCACTAATGAAATGGAGATCCATGAGATTGTTTCCATTTAAGACTTTACTTATAGGCTCAATCTTGCATACTCTACACAGCTACTTCCAGCTCTTGTAAGTTTATAAGTTCCTGCACTGTGCAGAAGTATGACAAACTTTACAATATATGACCGAGGACAGTGATGAGACCAGGACCATACCTTAACACATTGCTTGGCTATGTTCAATTTCACTTAATCTTCAACCTTTTCCTAGTGTAATTGTCTGTGCTGTTCCTTTAAGAGACATGCCCTGCCCATTCCCTCCCCTGCCTGCTGAGGCAAGCAGATCTTCCGTCTGCTTCCAGCCTGAGCTCTCTCTCTCTCTCTCTCTTTTCCTTCTTTTCTCTCTGTGTGTTTCTTTGTCTCTCTGTCTCTGTCTGTCTGTCTGTCTCTCTCTCTTTTCCTTCTTTTCTCTCTGTGTTTCTCTGTCTCTCTGTCTGTCTGTCTCTCTCTATCTCTCTGCCTCTCTCTTTGCTCTTCCCCCTTCTCTTTTTCTTTCCCTTCTATAACCCACTAAATTAATATCCACTTTCTCTTAATAACATGCCTATCTGTCTCTGTCTCTCATCCACTGAGATTCCTTGTAGGACTGGCTGTCCTGTCAAGGTCTCTCATTTACCATATGGCTTCCTGTCTGTGACTTGCTGCCCCTCATGGTCCATTGCCTGCTGCCACCCCTTGAGGAATGGCATCATTTTATTTTTACCATTACATTGGTGGTTGTAACTTGGCCAGTCCCTTTCCATATTCCCTCCCTTCTATAGGTGAGCCAGCTGAGGACACGTGGAACCCTGGGCTCAGGAACTGGGTTTCTTTACAACAGCCCCATATTCTGTCAACCTCTATGCACACCAGCAGCTTCAGTGGTGAGTTTCCCCTTCCAGTCAGCTGAAATGTTACATTAATCTGAGGAATGACTTCAGGTGACTTCATCGTTGAGCTCCCAGCAACTGTATGGTGTTCCCAGAAATGGGGGGAAAGCCCCTAAACACAACCTTCACAGTTAGGGTTGAGCCTTTTGCTGACATTTATTTCTGGTTCTAGTTGCTTCCCACAGCTAAGAATGTGACTGAACTACACACAGTAGTCCTCCCCCACTAACACTACACATGCTGCACAGTGCATTTGCTTTGGAACACAGGTCCTGTGGATTTTTTCTTCCTCTTTTCTTTTCTTTCGTACCACTTGTAAGTGGTCCCCACTGTGAGATACCATCCAGGACAGCCTCTAGCCTCTGGAGTTTCAGTTGCCCAGACTGGGGCCAGTGAGCTTCATTTATACCCCGCCTGCAGGGAGAAGATGTTCTTCTGCAGTCCTTGCAGTGTGTGTTCACTGTTTTTGCAGGTTTTCATGTGTTCAGCTATGAAGTATAAACTCTCAAAAATTCACCTGCCTGTGAATTCTCTGCCAGTGTTGTACAAGCTCTGCTTTTCTTTTTGCTGTGCAGCCCCTTCCCAGGCATCTAAAAATGTTCTTTTCTTTTTGCTACCATTTGCCACTGCTACCACTAGTCCTGCAGAAACAGACAAGATTAGTTGGAATCACAAGACAGTTGTTTTCAGTTCCAGCTTTTGCTACCCACTGCAGCTTGGCAAATGGGTAACTTGTGGTGTTGGGTAATATTCCTCTCTACTTCATGTTTGAAAGAATGTGTGAATGGCATGGCCACATGGATAAAATTCTGTTTTAAATGTATGTTCTACACAGCCTCTATGTCCTTTTTATTATATTTAAAACTCTGATGTCTCAAAAAAATGGCTTCTCCATACAACACGTGACCACTGCCATGTAGGTTGAAGTCAGACAAGCTTACTGACATCTTAACTGAGGTCAGGTGACTTCACCACCATCCTAACTGAGGGCCAGAGCAGGTCACCAAGCCCCGCCATCTTTATTGAAGTATTCCCTGCCTGGTTCCCCAGTGCTGACAGTTACATGTATACTTTGCTTACTGGCATGCCTTTGGTAGGGCCCACAAAGAATATCCACTTGGACCAATTCCTGCTCACTGTGCATATATGTGTATGCATACATGTAACTTAAATGTACCTATGTTTACTGTTAAATGTTATAATTTTCTGTTCATTGTATCTTATTCCAGACTACAAAGCAATAAGTTTCATGTTTTAAACATGTTTTAAACATGTACTTTTAAGTCTTTTAATCCAACCCTGCTTTACCTGATAAGTTGAGAGCCAGTATAGTCAAGCTCTCCAGGCAGAGTCTATACTGTAGTTATAACTCATCTACATCCAGTTAAACAACCCTCAATTGCTTAGATCTGAGAAATATAGCTTTTAAATGCTAAATTATTATATTTTCATAACAAAAAGAGATAGTTTGGCTCCTATCAGCAGCACTCTATTTCCTCCACAGAAGATAGAAGACACATGGGGACAGAACAATGTCATCCTCAATTCACTTCAACTGCCAAATTCTGACCACAGGGCAAAACTGCCTTTCATCAAAACTGAAGATCTCCAGATGTTGACAGAATCACTGCAATCAACAGCCTAGCTGCTCAGGTCAAGGTAGACTTGTCTTCCTACAGATTTCTTAGCCTACATAATATTATGGAGCCTGGCAGGCTCTGCGCTAAACAGCAAAAGACAAATACAAACATCAGCAACCATGGAGGACCCTGAGGAGTAGTACTAGGTGCCAACAAAGTAAGTTTTCCGTTGTTTTTTAAAATCAAGTAAAACTTTATTCATCTCAAAGATCTCTGATGCAGTTTTGCAGCTGAGAGGCTTTGTCATTTAAAAGGATAGCCTCACCAAACAAATTCCAATAAGCTACAAGGTAGCAAAATTCTCTCTCACACTGTCTTTCATAATATCAAAGATACTTTTCATTATGCAAAAAAATCAGTCACAGTCATTCTGATATAAATATTTTGCCCCTTAAAACCTATTTTTTTTCATAAAGCAAATAAAACCAGCCTGTAAATCACAATCCCAGAGAACCTGGATAATAATGAGGTCTCTAAGAGAGACATATATGGCTCTAATCTACATGGGAAGTAGAAAAAAACAGAATCTCCTGAGTAAATTGGGAGTATGGAGACCTTTGAAGAGGACTGAAGGGAAGGGGAGATGCAGGAAGAAGAGCAGAGAAAAATGTAGAGCTCAATAAAAATCAATTTAAAAAAAAGAAGAAGAAAACCCTTGTGTTTTCACAAACCCAAAAAATTCTTGTGAGTTCCAGGGAGCTGAATTGCAGGATCCATGTTAAACAGAGCAGATACACCACTTTCTATTTCCTGGTCAAATTTTTTTTTCTTAAACTTAACTTTGTCCTTTGTTTTGCCAATACCTTAGGTGTAAGAGACACCAGACATTTTCATAGCACAAACACCAGACAGGAGCAAAGAGACCAGCTACCCTAAGATGTGACCAGCACCCCGTTTTCTCAAGTTCCCCCTCTTACAAGATGACACCCACAAATAAGCAGGAAGTAGTCTTGAGAATCTTCAGCCCCAATTCCTTTATTCTGTTTTGCCTAAGCTTACACCATTTTATTATAAAAAGAGATGGGAATGTAATGGCCTGGCCTGTCCTGTAAGAGAGAAGCCCCACCCACTCCCTTCCTCATCCTCCTCCTAGGCATGCTGATCTTCCTTCCTGTAATGATTGTTCTGTCTCTTTAAGAAACAAGCCATGCCCACTCCCTCCCCCATCTGCTGAGGCAGGCTGATCCTCAGCTTCCAGCCTGAGTTCTTTCTCTTTTCCATCTCTCTCCTGAAAAGATAGCTTCTCCTCTCCTCTCCCAACCTTCTCTCTCTCTCTCTCTCTCTCTCTCTCTCTCTCTCTCTCTCTGCTCTTTCCCTTTCTCCCCTTTTCATTTCTCCTTCATAACCCATAAGTAAATACTCACTTTCTCTGCATGGTTTGCCTATCTGCCTCTGTCTCTCACCCACTACATCTTCTCGTGGAACCAGCTGACCTGCTAAGGTCTCTCACTTGCTATTAAGTTTCCTGCCTGGCACCTGCTGCCCTTGTGGCCCATTGCCTGCTGCTGCTCTTCAGGGAATCGTGCCATTTTATTTTTAACATTACATCCAGTACTCTAAACATGGATTTTTCTGTGAGCAGTTAATCAGATATCTTTATCCCTCTTTCCAATGTGACCGTATTGAGTAAATCATCTTTTTATGATTGTCAATATAAGTTTGCTCTTTTAATTGGTTTATTAAACCTGGTTTAGTAACCTTGTCAGAACAGAGATGTTGACCCTAATGACTGATAATGGATCTACATGTCAGAAAAATGTCCAGTACAAATCAAACATGCAATGGGGACTATAATTCAAGACTCCACTCAAAAGACTATTCTTAATTAACTATGGACATTTTCAAAGAGAACATAGATACAATTTCTTGATTAAAATTGAATTTTACTGAGAATTTCTCTAGGAGAAGTGATGAGAAGAAAATAATTTTACAAAAAGCCTAGGACCATCTTCCTGGAAATAAGCATAATTACGTGTGAGAGGCTTCTATGCCAGAGAGTTTTGTAAGAAGATTAATGCTAATGGATGGAGTGTAGAGTTTTGGTTCATTTGCTTGTTTTATGTGGTGTGCCCACAACTATTATACATCAAATGTACAGCTGACAGACCAATAGACAGGAAGTATATATGGACACTCCTCATGGAGAACCCGTTCAGCAGAGCTGCAGAAACACTTCTCTTTTGGATAGTCACTGTCAATTCTGTAAAATCTTGTGAAGTCACAGCAGTTCTCCCTTCAAAATGGGATTCATTCACAAAATTCCTTAGCAGTATAACTTCCTCCTACTGCAGGAGCAATGGAATGCCCTTCCAAAATTCCCCCCAATATGGGGCCTTAGCATGCACTCTTTGTTCCAATAGCCATATCAATATAAAGTCAATTACCTTTCCTAACAGACCACATAGGAATTTCAAAAAGATATGAAAACAGAACACTTAGCGAAAATAGTTCTGGACACGGGTGAGTCCAGGGTTCAGGGACATTTAGTAACTTTATCTAATGGTTTGGAATGTCAGGTATTTCCATTGGAAGGCTGGCCCCCTTCGGGGTGGTGTCACCTCTTCCTGGAGCATTGCTTTGTCAAGCTGTACCTGCTTTTTTTTGTGGTTCTGAAAGGCTTGTTGATATCATTATTTTTGCCAAAGAGATTTTTTTTTTCTTGAGGCAGGTTTCTCTGTAGCCTTGGAGCTGTCCTGGAACTAGTTCTCTGTAGACAAGGCTGACTTTGAACTCACAGAGATCCTTCTGCCTCTACCTACAAGTTTGGGATTAAAGGTGTTAGCTGCCACTACTGCCTGGCACTTATGGAACTATTTGACCAGTCTTTAATAATTAAAAACCTGGTGGGGATCACCCCTTCTCTCAGTCTTTTGTCCAAATAATAAAGAATATGCAAAGGTAACATATTGAGTTGATTTATTTTGTTTATCCTCGGATCCAGTTAGCCAGGATTTTTCTGCTGTAGCAAATCTTAGCTGGACCCTGAGAGGTTTAATGGGGTTTCACCCCAAAATAAAGCTCAATAGTTTTATTGTATTTTAAAGTAGCCAGGTATGGTGCCACTGACTGCTAATGTCAGCACTATAGAAGCAGAGGCAGGAGAATCTCTGTGAGTTCCAGGCCAGCCTGGAATACAGAGTGAGTTTCAGACCCACAGGGGCTATATAGTAAGGCATTTTTCCCAAAAAATTAAAAATGAATAAGTAAATGAATTGAGAAGCAGATAGTTAGCTTTTGTATACTACTAGATTAACTAGAATTATATGCACTTCTAGAATGAAAGGGAAGAAACTCCAAGATAGTTGGCACTTGGACTCTGGACCTGCAGCCTTCAAATCTCTAGTTATTGAATTTCTAATCAGTTATTAACGGGAGTGGGACTGCTTCATTATGGGAACTTTTGCTCAGCTCACTACTTCATAAAGTTTTAAAACCACCAAAATAGGCTGAATTTTTTATTGGCACCAATTAGACAGTCATCATTTCATTCACTATGTAGTTGGGACCAAAAATTTTATCTCTCAGATTCTAGAAAGGGAAAGGACCCACTGAGAGAGGAATTAAGACTTGTTATACCCTAGGAGGCAGCAAACCATAATAAAAGATTTTAATACAGGATATTTTCATTTAGACTTTTACTGATTTTTGGATAAAGATCCATCTAGTAGTGCAATCTAATCTTTAGTTTTATACTTTAAAATACTTTACATATTGAAAAGTGACTCAGCTATAGATAGAGGGCATAACACAGATCGACATTGTAGTTTAAAGAAACTGTGTGGGTTTAAAGTTGCTATCTGGGGCTTTTACTTCTAGACTTCTTTCCAAACACAAATGTGGGAGCATTTATCAACTTTATAAAATTACATATTTTTTAAAAAATCCTAGAGCAATATATTATTTGAATGGTCTCTATTTAAATGCAAATTTCAGGTTCCTTCAGTCATAAGAAGAATTTTCAATAAAAAGAGGTGTGTGTTTTCAATGCAAATGGGTTGTCTATCTCACCACGTGGCTTGGCATAATAGCCCAGCTCAGAGGATTTGTCTTTGGGAAGGGATAAAGGAGATAGATAGCCAGTGATGATATTTAAATCTATTGTTTGGGAGAAGTTACCAGTGGAATAAGAAGGTTTAAAGAGGAGTTTTAAAAATGGTCTCTCTTAAGAAACTTAATTCTACTTTATAACAAAATATAAAGTAAAATAGTCTTAATGTCTGTAAGATGTGACATTTGATGAGGTATTTTCTTTCTTTCTTTTCTAATATTGAAAATAGATTCCTTTCTAACAATACACCCAGATCCCAGTTTCCCCTTCCTCCACTTCTCCCTTACTCTATTCTACCTCCCTTCTTCCTCAAACCCATTCTTCCTTTCTTCTTTCAGGAAAATGCAGGCCTCCAAGGGACAACAACCAAACACAAAGCAAGATACAGTAAGACAAGGCAAAAAGCTCTCATATTGAAGCTGGGCAAGACAACCAAAAGGAGAAAAAGAGTCCTAGGAGTAGGCAAAATAGTCATAAACAAGGAACCAAGTGCAGACCCATGAGGCCCATGACTGCTGCATCAGTGTCTTGAGGCCATATGGGCACTGTTTTGTTGATCCAGTAGGCCATGTTCTTTTGGCACCCTCCAAACTGTCTTCTCTGGATTTTTCAAAGCTCTGATGGAAGTAACCCTATAGAAACCTTCAATTCAGATGAGATGCCTCAGATCAGTCTGGGTCCATCTACAAACCAAAGAAAATGGGAGTCCTGCTAGTTGCTGCTAGTTTAGCTGTTTTTAACAAATGAACTCTGCAAAGTTACCTCCCCAGCCAAGCTAGATGTTGAGTAGAAAATTAGTGACACTCAAGGTTGCCTGCAAGGTCATGCATTTGATTAGCTGTATTATATAAGTAGAGTGTGGGAAGAAGAAATTAACCCACATATGGTTTTTGGTGAGAAAAATACTAACATAAATGACATGGAAGACTCCTAAGACTATAGTATCTAATTTCTTAGTAAGTGGAAAATGAGGAAGAGTCATGACTTAGGGCTTATAAAATGTTCTCCACACTCAGTCCGCAACTTGCCTTTCTGACAGCAGACTTTGCAAAGATATTATAAAATAAATTGTTTCACTTTTACTACCTCTGAATCTCCAGAACTTTGATTATGAATTGAGGGCAGTTGTTTCTATCACTGATTCCAGATTGTGATGCCTCCAAAGGTTGCTCAGTTTCTTCTGAAGAACTAGGGATGAGTAATCAATGACTCTGAAAAGGTAAACATTGTATTAAGAGAAGTACCTCTTGAGTGGGAAAGCAAACAGAGAAGACATAGCTGAGTCTTCTCATCATGAGTTGTCATGGTGAACACTTCACTCATTAAATCAGAGGTTCAACAGTGAGATAAAGGGAAAGGTCATTGTGATGGCTCTGTGGGGATAGAGCTTGGCCATTTTACCTAGACAGTCTGAGTTTGATCCCAGGCATCTGAGATGCAAGAAGACAACTAAGTCTCAAATGTTTATCTCACTTCAAGCATTATATATGCTCACATGTGTGTACTCATTCATGGAAAACACACTCATGTAATTAATTAACTAGTAAATTAACTAATTTTAAATATAAGTGGCTGGGGAAATGGTTCTGTGGGTAAGAGTATTTGCTGTGCAAACATAAGGACCTGAGTTTGGATCTCAGTAACAAAGGAAAAGACAATATAAAAGCCAGGCATAGATGTCGGACTAGAATCCACGAGCTCCTATGCCATGCTTTGTTGACTCCCATGGGAGGCCTTACCCCTTCTGAAGGGAGAAAGAGAAGGAGTGCGTGGAGGGGATGGTAGAAGGAAGATGTTAAAGGAAACAGGTGGAGATGAGGGAGGGGAAATTGTAGATGGTATGCAAATTAAATAGACATACATAAATAAAAGACAGGAATAGTTATGAGCACTGGAGGATTGGGACAGGAGGATTTCTGCCACATGACAAGGAAAAGAGGGATAATTATAAGGTAGAAAACAGATTCAGTTCATTTCTATGTTTCTCTATACCATCATATAAGGAGAGGAAAGAACTAAAAGAACATGGGTGAATAATTCCATTTGCTCTTTCATTCATGAATAGCGAATTCATAGGAAACAATTAATTAGAACTTACTGTGCTCTTTCCTACAACCCCCCAAAATGGATAGTCCTGTAGGAAAGAAAAAGCCTGAAAATAGTTCTAATCATTACACTTATGATTATTATTTCTGGTCATTCCATTAAGATTTCCTAGGCTATTTAGTCTTAGAATGTGTCTCATATCTCTACCCTCTGCAGGTCTTCTGAATGTTATTTCTTCTAAGCTTGTACGTCTCTATTGTTCTGAAAAATAAATTGTGTGATTATTTCCATTCAAACTAGTAATCAGTTTAAATATTTTAATTTTATTGTATTGTGAATCCCTATCCAGAAAGAATGTGGTCCTCCTCCTTCACTTTCGGTAAAAATAGATTTTAATGTAAACTCCTCACTGAGCAGTAAGTGACACTTAAGTCTAGCACAAATCACAATGTTGGTGACCTGTGGAAGGGGATCCATTGAAATTCTACAGTATATGGATTACTGTGAGAGAGGAATTGCTCAGAATCAACAGAGTATGGTACGGTATTAATTTCATTGTACTAGTGCTCAATTTTAGCTTGATAAATTCTGTGTTACACAAGGGAAAAGGTCAACTTGTTCAAAGGATGAAAATGAGTATTATAATTACAGAAAATGTAGCAGTGTGCATAAATGCAACACATCTTCTATTGTAGGAGACAGAGTAAAAACTATTAAGTGGCTCTAAAAAGGAAAATATCCATCTGCTCAGTGTCTTGTTTTCCAAGGAATTTATCATTAAAGTGTGACCTTTCTCCTAACATGTTGAAATAATATAATTGATATATTTAATTATTTTTATAGTTCAAATTATAATGAAACTTTGAAGAAAGAACTTTCTTGTTGCAAAGAAATTTTAAAAAAATTCTTACTGTGTTCTTTTTCTAGAATAAGGTAGGGAAAGAAAACACAATTCTCATGGCATTGAATTTTTCCCATGACTAAGAAGCATTACAGTTTACTTGTAACTCAAAGTAAAACCAATTACCTATCACAAAGTCCATGGTAGCATTATCTTAAACAGTAAGTATGGTAGACAGAAATTTTCACCCTAGATTAACATAAAATGTGTCCTGTGTAAATATTCTGTTTGACACTATAGATATTGCCCTAGATGGCTTCCCTCCCGTCTGACTTCTGGGTTTATTCTTTATGATGATTTGTGTCAAGGGGTGTCCATCAGTGGTTTAGATTATGCCCAAAGGATAAAACCTTGTTTATAGAAGTAAAATTTTTTTATTAAAGAGCAGGTCAAATAATTCTTTAGAAAATAAGCAAAAGAAGAAGCATGATGCAAAAGTTCTTCAACTCAGGTCCACAAGTTCTGGTTTTTACAAGGGTGTGAACACAGGCAAACACAAGCAGAAGAAATGGTTCAAAGCAGAGTAAAGAGGATCCAGCAGATACAAGGTGGCTGTCTATTTTGTCTGTTATAGGAAACCAGGGTTTTACTGGACATACTTGATACAAGTCAGAACTGTTTGCTTTCCAAAGTGATTATACATAACTCACCATGCTTTCTCTGTATTAAGTGTTCTCTCTTCATTCTCCACAATCTTCTACCACTTTCTCTTTCCTTTCCACATCTCATCAGGGGTGATAGCTCTTAAGGATGGCTAGTTTGAAGACTGGCTTCAGGATTTGTTTTCTGTGAGACTCTTACGAGCAAATCATGAAAACTATTTTTCTCTCTTGCATACCTTAATGAATAACGTTCAAAGTTTCTATGGAGTGTTTTATTATTTTAGACTCCTAAATTAAAATTTCCTTAGTGATTATGACACTTCTGCTTATAACAACTCTGAGAGAGATGGGTGAGGAGAGCCAACATTATTTGTGAGCAAGGATTTTTCTAAAGAATTCCATTATACTTTGCCTTGAGATGATAAGTAAACAATGTTTTGAAAAGATTTGCTTTAATGTTTAATGAAAGACAGATAGCCTTGTACACATCAGTACTAAAGTTTCAACAAAAATATTTTAATACCCAATTATTACTTCAACTCTGATCTTCTAGAAAAAGACATGGGCCAAAAGATAATTAAGATTTAAATTGTTGGTGCATAGAAACCAATAGAAGATACTTCCTTAGTTTGATATAAAACTTTGTGATCATTAAGATGCTGACTTTTGCAGGCTGGGAGGATGTTTAAGTGCAGTGCATCCAACGACCCAGGCTGCACAAGCATGAGGACCTGAGTTCACAGCCCAGATGTTACCTGAGTGTCTAATGCCAGCCCTGTGGTGGTTGTGAGTTATTGGGGGAGAATTACTGGGACTTGCTGGCTGCCTATCAGGTAGGCTGTGTGTTCAGTGAGATATTTTGTTTCTGACAAATAAGATAGGGATTGACAGGACAGGACAACTCATATCCTTCTCCACCCTTCCCACGCATGGTCACTCACACATACATGCATAAGAGGGCATAATATTCATTCACATGCCTGTATACTTACTTGCATCCCATTTGATTTTTAACTTTTGAAAATCAAGGGACAGACTTTGGCAGCTGAAGCAGGTAGAAGGACTATCATTCCGCTTTCTGAAATCTGTCACAGCAGAAAGGGTGCTCTAAACACTCTATTCTCAGTATTACCAAAAACGGCATGTCAAAAGAACACAGTTTGAGGAAATCTAAAAACCCAATGTGTATCAGTACCAAGTTCCTATGCTTTCACAAACCCAACATTGTCACAGAGATCCCTGCACAAAAATGAAAAGCTCTAAGAGAGACAGGAAATCTGAGAATGATCTTTGGGAACACTAGAAACAAAACTGCCCTTTAAACATGAGTATTCTAGGGAGAATATCCACATGAGCTAGATTTAGTTCTCACAGAGGTTTAAATTGAGAGATGGGTGAGAGCAGTGATTTAAGTGGAGGTGCTCTATTTTCTGAAGCAAGCCTATTTGAAATTACCAATCCGTTTTGTGTACAGTCTTATCCTACTTATCATGGACAGGAGGACACAAACAAAGAGGAGGCAGTGCCACTGACCACTGAATGATAGTATGACATTTGTCTTAGAGTTTCTAATGCTGTGAAGAGATACCATTACCACAACAACTCCTAAAAAGGAGAACATTTAATTGTCACAGTATTAGAGTTTCAGAGTATTAGACCATTATCTTCTTAGATAATGGGCAACATGGCTGCATGTAAGCAGGCATGGTGCTGGAGAAGGAGCTGAGCATTCTAGATTTTGATCTGAAGGGAGTGAACTGACACACTGGATGCTGCTTAAGTATATAAGTATATGTGAGATCTCAAAGCCTGCATCCACAGTGACACCTTTTTTCCAACAATGTCACACCTCCTAATCGTGATGTTCACTATGGTCAAGTATTCAAACACATGAGTCTATGGAGGCCATAATCTATTCAAACAGCCATAAAAATGAAACAAAAGGGCAGGAATGTGTGAAACATAAGAAAAAGAGCAAAATCACAATCTGAATGATTACAATTCTCTTTGAACAACAGTTTTAAAAAAATAAACATTTCTCATTATTGTTAGGCATATGATTATGTATGAATGTTTGTGTATTCATGTATGCATTCATGTGTTTTAATGTATGTATTGACATGTATATGTCACTATGAACCTGTGGACATCAGAGGGCAATTTTCAGTTCTTTTGAACTTTACATGTGTTCTTCAAACTGTAACTTGAGCCATCTCGATAGCTGCTGCTTTACCAGCATTATTTTAAGTGTGTGTGTATGTGTGTGTGTGTGTGTGTGTGTGTGTGTGTGTGTGTGTGTAAGGACATATATGATAGTACATATATGGAAGACTGAAGACATCCTATGTAGACAGTTATCTCTTTCTATCTCTTATAGGTTCCAGGTAATATACTTAGGTCCCCAGGCGTGTTAGATAAGCACTTCTACTGACTGAGTTATTTTGATGGCAGATGTTACTGGAATCTATGTATTCCAACACAGAAGTATGATAACAGATAAGAAATTCACTAAAACAACTATATAATAAAAATTAACTAAATATATATGAAAATACTGTGGAGAAACACAGAAAACAAATTAAAATAAGGAGGTATCCATAAAATAGATAGAAACTATTTAATTTTCCAAAAAATATAGTCAAAACTATTGTAGGAAAATACAAAAATCATCTTGAAATAATAATCAAAAAATTTTTGGTTAAGACAAACTAAAAGAGAATATAAAAAAATTCACTCAGATATGGAAATGGACAAGATTATTTTAGAAGATAAAAAAGTATAAAAAAGTAAGTTAAAAGTATTCCTTCAGAGAATATACCAAAATAGTGACATGAAAGCCAGCTTAACAATCAACTGAAAATGGTTGAAAAAGAAAGAAAAAATGCAAAAGAAAAGCCCCGAAAAGGGCAAATGTAAAAAAATCAATGAAGGAAAGATGTGTGTAGTGTAAAGATATTAGAGAGAGACTAATCAAGAGCTCACATCTAAAATTGCTTTATGTGTAATAGAATATATAATAGAAATTAAACAAGAAACAAACCTGTATAAAAAGGATGAAAGGCTCCCACGGGCTAGAAAAATGACCAGACACAATCAACTACTAATAGAACTAAGTACTACAGATTTCCAGATGTTAAATAAATTCCTTGAGTGTTGAAATAAGAAAATAATGGATGATGAAAAATAGCTTAGTAGCTTTCAAATGTTTCAAGAATGGCTGTGTCTGGCAGAACAGATCCATATCCCAGCATTCAGAAGGTTGAGGAGAGAAGTTACTGAGTTCGGGTCATTCTGGGCTATGAAATGAGATCCCAGCTAATTTTGTTTTAAATCAGGAACTAAGGTAGACAAATGAAAAAGTACCAATATCACTTACTTTTTAAGTTATGGCAAAAACATCGTGACAAGAGACACTTAAAGCAGACAGGGCATATCTTAGCTTTCAGTTCTAGAATGACACAGTCCATTATGGTTGATAAACCCTCTCAAAAGCCAGGAAAACAAAAGGACAAACAAAACTGTAGCATAAGACAGACTGGAGAGATTGGGGCACCAATCCAGCTACATAACTTTCAACCTGTCCTGTTTATGGGATGTGCTGAGGTAAGGGTGTCACAGAGATTGTGAGAGTAGCCAACCAATTACTGATCAGACATAAGATTGAGTCTACCCGTGAAACCACCTGAAGGATCCAGTGGCTGGAAGGCCTAGAGACCTAGGATAGAAACAAGCATGACTAGAGAAAAAATCTGGTGTATTGTTTTCTAATGCTATGCTCATAGATTAGTGCTTAGCCCAGTTGTCATCAGAGAGGCCTCACCCATCAAGTTATGAAAATTGATGCAGACCCTCACAGCCAAACATTAGGCAAAAATCAGGAAATCCTGCTTAAGAGAGGGTGGAAGAATTGTAGGAGCTAAAACAGTCAAGGACATCACAAGAAACCCCACAGAATCAACTAAGCTGAACTTTTAGGAACTCTTGGAGACTGAACTGGCAACCAGGGAGACTGCATGGGACTGACCTATGTCCTCAGCATTATATGTCACAGTTCTGTAGGTTGGTCTTCTTGAGGTACTCCAGACGGTGGGAACAGGGGCTGTCTCTAACACTTTTGCTGGCTTTTGAAACCCTATTTGTCATATAGGATTGCCTTGCCAAATCTTAATACAAGTGGAGGTATTTAGTCTTATTGTAACTTGATATGCCCTGTTTTATTGATTTCCATGTGAGGCCTGCCCCTTTCTGAATAGAAACTGAGAAAAAGTAGATTGGGTGGAGGCAGAAGGGAAGATGGGGAAAGAACTTCAAGGAGGGAAGGGAGGGGAAACTATGGCCAGGATGTAAAATAAGTTATTTAATTAAAAAAGAGATGGGAAAAAACAACAAGTTGACAATTTTAATATCTAAGCTTATGAAAATCTCTTTCAAGTAAACAAGCCCACAAATCACAATCCCAGAGAACCTAGCAACAATGAGAACCCTAAGAGAGACATACATCTAATCTACATGGGAAGTAACAAAAGACAAGATATCCTGTGTCAATTGGGAGCATAGGCACCTTGGGAAAGGATTGAAGGGGAAGGAAGAGGCAGGGAGAGAAGCAGAGAAAGATGTAGAGCTCAATAAAAATCAATACAAAAGAATATAAAAATAAAACTATATACTGATTTATCAAAACCATGCACTGTTTACACAAAACAAAACAAACAAACAAGAAGAAGCAGACTGGTTGGCTATATGACAACCACCCTTCACAGCAGAAGGCTGCATTATAGAGTCACAGGGTCTGCCCTCATTGACCCACTTAGTCCAAGGAGGTTCTACCTTCTAAAGAGTACACATCCTAATCAAATCTCCCTGCAGCTCCAGACTAAGTGTTCAAACATATGAGCCAACTGTGAAAAGTCCTCATCAAAATCACAACATCCAGGAAGGGAAGACTAGACTCTTAAATTTTCAAAACTTTAGATTAGGGCGCAGGGCCCTGCTCCGGTACTGGACTTTTTCCCAGCCCAGCCCAGCTCCCCCTTCCAGCTGCGGGGTCCTAGGACCTCACAAAGCAGCAGGCTCCAGGGCTAAGGCTCTGGGGATCTGGGAGTGAGTTCAGGGAAGCAGGGGTTATCTGTGCCAAGGTGCTA
>JAQHUG010000311.1:1250080-1267078 GCA_028555095.1 Dicrostonyx torquatus
CTAGCCATTAATTAATCATAGAACACAGACAGTGGTGACACACATATTTAATCGCAGCACTTGGGAGGAGGAAACAGAAAATAACTGGGCAGAGAGGGGAAGTGATAAGGCAGAGTAGAGACAGGAACTTGGCAGTTTTCGAATGAAAAGTTGGTAAGGTAAGAGGTGGCTATGGCTTGCTCCTTTGTCCCTCTGATTACCTCAATATCTGACTCCTGTTTTTTTTTTTATTACTGAGACCAACTATAATTCGTGTTCTAAAACAATCTAAGGGGCCATCACTTGATAGATGCACGAAGACAGAACGCTACAAATATACCTATCCTTTTCTGGAAGGAGCTGCAGATGATATTAAATAAGTCAGGCACAGGGTTTTCCTCAGGCACAGGTGCAATGTAGAAACATTTTGCCATTATAGCATGTAAGAAAAGAATTCTAGCTACCATGTGTCTGGGAGGGGATGGGGATGGAGAGATGGAGAGCACACCATCACCAGATGTAAACTATACTTTGAAGAAATTCTGTGATGGTGCAGTGGTGAGAAGTGATAACAATGAAGTACTGTTGGCTTACAAAGGCTGGAAGAAAGTACTCTTAACTATGTTTGCCATGAAGAAAAGATAAATCATGAAGAAGTTGGATTCTCTTAATCATATTTAACATACACTTTAGTTTATCTATTAAAGATACATGTAAAAACAAAATTTTAGTTACACTTTGAATCACCAAATTCTTGAGAAAAATAATAGCAATAATCACATTATGTACAAAAAGTGGGATTTTGTTAATATGAATTTGGAATGAATAGGAAAATCATTAAATATAATTCAAATTATTAGAATGAAAAGAGTCTCAAAAGCTACGACTTGACTTTTTTCTGGGTTTAGTTTGGGTTCTATCGAAACATTAGTGATAACACTGCCTTATTGTAATATTCTTCTTCTTCTTTCTTTCTTAGTCATGCAATCCCAACATAGCTTGATGCCCAGCACAAAGCAATCTACATTAGTCAAGTATAAAAATAGGACATTAGTCATTTCACGAATAGTTTTAGCATAGTTTGAATTTTCTTTGATTTTTTTCTCATTGAAAACACTGCTATGTTCTTCACAATCAAAGTCATTAATTAACAACTCCATTACTTCTTTTTTAACCATTTTTCTTGCATTTTCATGTGATAGTCAGTTAAAATGTATCCTGATTTTAAGATGAAAATATAGGAATGTCAACTATAACTGTCATGTTACGAATTTTGGTGTGAATCTCACTGCTAAAAGCTGTGGCCCATGAGACAATGCTCCATGTTTTACTGACGTATTTAGTCTATCGGATTTTATGGTTTCCTTTTATGAGTTTGAATGCTGTATCTTTTTATCATTCTTACAGGGATCTAGCTTATTTCTACCATCACAGTAAACTGTCAGGGATGAATATGTTCTCAGGATTGAGAAAGGAATAACAAAACTGCCTGTGTTTTTGAACTTGGATGCTGCTCTGTGTTAGTGTATTAATTTAAGGCAATTCATCAAAACCTTTTGGAACATAACTTAGTTTCCTGAAAAAATATGAGAAAAGTTTATATAATTTTTGGTGTATAGCAAATGTCTAACATTTAACTTAAGATAATATGAAACTACTCATGAAAACTCCCTTGTAAAATCTACAAAGCTATTGTCATGCAAAAATATATCTCTCCCTTCAATAGAGATAAGATATAGTTTATTCTGGAACCAAAATATCATTGACTACAACTCTGAAAAACAGATTTAGGTTATCCCAAATTCAATGTTCCAATATGGAAACAGTTTCATAAAGTGCTTTTGTTAATATCTATTTTTTGTTAGTTTTTAATTATGCATGGAGGTGTGTACCGAGTCCAGTGCAGTGCCTGCAGAAGTAAGAAGAGGGTGTTTGGTTCTTTGGAGCTGGAGTTAGAGGTGTTTGTAGGTTCTAAGAACTAAACTAAAGACCTCTGAAAAAGCTGTAATCCTTCTTAAGCATTGATTTACCTCCACAGCCATCAAGATATAGACACACATTTTACAGGTGATTTTGCACGGTATTGTGTTATATTATTTGAAATGTTGATAGAAATTTGAAAAGTGTAAAGAGAAAGCAAAAGTGTTCATTTGTGGAAAAAAAAAGTTTGGTTTTAAATTTAATTGATCTTTTTGACTCTACTTTTCTTTGTTTGAATAACTAGAGGTCAGAAAAACATTACGCCAGGAGGAGAGTTCTTAATTAAAACATAAATATGTTTGTTCTGTAATTTATGTATTTAAAAGGCTTTACTGTTGCAAGAAATTAGTAGTTTAGGAACTGTGTTTGGTGATTCACATCTGTAATTCTAGTACTTGGCTGAAAACTAAAGAATATAGAATTGAAAATCATTTTCCACTGCAGTTTCCAGGTTACGTGAGTGTGGGCTGTACAAAATCCTGTAGCCTTAAATAGTATATCTACAATATCTCCTCAGAGATAATGGCAGAGAAGAAGAAAAGGAAAGTTGCTCTAAGTTAGACATTGGGGAAGTCTACCAGGAAATGGTGTCTTCTACACACGACAGGGATGTTGTTCACACAAACTCACAGCAACTGTGGTTGCTTGAACAAGGATTGCATAAAATTAACCCAGTTTTTAAAAAAAAAGGCAACATGAATGAGGAAGGGGGTCACAAGTCAAGGGGCAATTGGAAGTTGAAGGATGTTCCAGGAAAGAGACTTGGTTTACTTCAGGGGCAAGGTCTTTTTTAGATTTCTCATGGTCTAGTGGATAACAGCACCAACTGGCCTCAGTGAGTTAACAAAAATGATGTGAAATTAGGAAGTAAGCATGGGTATGATCTGGAAAAAGTGTAGGGAAAAGAATGTGGGTGTTTATGAACAAAATATATTAACATATGTATGAAATTTCAAAGTAAAGAAATTAAAAACTAAACTAAAAAGAACATTACAACTAAAAATAAAAGAGAGTGAATTATAACTATATATATATATTTATAAAACACTAAGGTTATTAAAATGTATTGAGTTTTTATTCCTAATATATCAGTAAGTTTTCTAGGTAAGTTGGTGAAGGAAACTCAGCTTTCTCTTACTAATATTATTATCTAACTCAGCTTTCTCTTACTATTATTATTATCTGGGACAATCAATTCAAACTGAGGAAAGACTAGTTTGGGAATTGTTAATTAGACTCATTGCTTTGGGCCTGGTACTGTATAAGGAATAGGACCGTTTGTCAAAAATGGATCAAAGCAAAAATACTTGGGGCCCACAACCCCTTCAAGATTGTACCTCTTTGGACATTAAGCCCTCTAACTGGACCACACCTTTTAAGGATTCTAGCATCACACAAAAGCACGCAGATAGGGGCAAATCATTTGATACTAATGTCTTTTAGAGACACTTTTCCAAACTTTAGCAAAAGCCACCTTGTTTTTTCTCCCATTTTGTCAGTTTTCATAAAATAGCACCTTTTGTTTTTTAAATGTTCCCATGCTCCTTAAAAAGATACCCAGGAGAAGTCAAAATCTCTACCTCTGACAATAAGCATGGTTGCTATGGAAATAATTATGACTTTTGGTGTGAAGAGGACAAAAAAGCTGGGGAATTTGAAATGTGAAGAAATAAATACACTATTATCATGCAAAACTGCTTGGTAGAGAGACATTTAAAGTAGAGTGTGAATTAATCAGGATTGTTTCTACATAGAACACCTTCCAAAATCTAAAAAGTCTTGGCAGCTTCAAAACTTTGACGAAGTGCAGGAAGCTACTGGAATGCTGCGAGGAGGAACAATCCACACCTTCTCATGGAGTATATATACACAGAGAAGCCAGATGTTTTTTTTTTCTTTTCTTTCTTACTTTTCTTGGTTGTTAGGCCTTCAGATATACTACATGGGTATTCTTCCACTGAGCTATATCCAGTCTGAATAAGACATTTTAAATATTGAATCACTTTTTCAATAAAAGCTAAAATCAAAGATTATCTGACACATGGTGAAAAAATAAAATGTTCCTTATTTTACATGCTTTGTCAAGATTTTTTTACTTTACTTTTTCACTGTTAACGCAAGTTTTCCAAGAAATACTGAATAAAATATTACTGATATAATTTTGCCTTTTAAAATAATATTTGCTCAGATAAAAGCATATTTTATTAAATGAAACCTTATTTTCTAATTATAAAATGTATTCACTGTTAAATTATTGTGAAAAGTTTTATGTATTGAGAGATTTCTCAGAGGTGAGTTAGAGAACATTATTCATCAAAGTTTTCTTAAATTCAAACTTCTTTCAGCTAAATACCATGCTTTTACCCATGCTATTACATGGGACGTAACACAATCTTTGGACTTAACACAATCTTTTTTTTTTTTTTTTTACTTTTATCTGCACTTATTTCACGTTGAATTTATTCCCTTGCTAGAAGTTTTTGTTTCTTCAGTTTCTTCTGGGATATCTTTTTCTTCTGTGCAACCTCCTCTTCTGGCTTTGGAACAATCTGTTCCTTTTCAGTGAGGATCATCTCAATGTGGCAGGGGGAGCTCATGTATGGGTTAATCCAGCCATGAGCTCTGTAAATTCATCGGCGCATCTCTTAGGTGCTTTGTTCACCTGACTGTGCTCAATGACTAGAGAGTCTACATCTAAACCCTTAAGTTCAGCATTGCTCTCTGCATTTTCAAGCATGTGCAGCAAAAATCCCGCACTCTTTTTTTGGCCACTGACCCTGTGTCCAGCCCCACTGTTTGGTCTGGGCGCACCTACCCACTCCACCATTGTACCATCGGAATGGCACACACTGATTCTTTAAAGTGACATTTTTCAGATACTTGGTAGCTTTTCGGATATACATACCCTTGATGGCCTGGGCCATTACACGGATGTTCTTAAAGTGAACCCGAAGGTTTGATCCTCTCATTTGGATGATTTTGTAGGGTTTTCTGAATCAAGAGAGTACCTAACCATCTTCACAGATTACCTCTGGCCACTTACAGGAAGAGAGAGAGCGACTTAACACAATCTTAAATGACTGTACAGTGTCGATGCTACAAGTATATTGCAATTATAGTCAGTCAAATTGATATCCATTGAGATTTTTAAATTAGAAATTAAATATAAAATACACAAAAATTTGCATAAATACAAAATACTAAACATATTTTCTTTACAAATTTGTAAAATCTATATTTATAGAAATGCTTTAAAAAATCACTGATGTTTTCTTTGATACACTAAATTTCTAAATCAATTACACTGGGAAGTATATGTACTTTTGAAATGTTATTAAGATTTGAAAGGTTGATGTTCAGGAAAACTTGAACAACTAATGTCATTTATTGTCTGTAGTTAAGAATTTTAATACATTTAGACTGGAATTAATTTATTAAGTTGATATTTGTAGACAAGTCAGTAGGTATAAGGGACTTAGCTTTATCGCAAAGTTAATAGATTTAGAAAAGCCACTATAGGGAAATAGCACTTTAAAAGCCTCTAAGACTTGAATAAGTCATCATTGGGATTGCTGAGAGCTCTGAAAAATGAATAAGAAATGGATTTGAGAGAATCTCATATATATATATCCCAGTCATGCTTTCATTTTATATCATATGAAGTTTTTAAGTCATTAGAAAAGAATAGACTGAAGTATTTATGAAGAAATGATAGCATTTTTAAAATTTCATAAGTTGAGACCCATAAACACCAGCAGATTCACACATCTCCTATCATTCAAGGAAATGACACTAAAACATGGTATTGGAAAGATGGCTCAGCATTTCAGAACATTTGCTGATCCTAAAGGAACCAAGGAATGAATTTGTTTCCCAAATTCATGCTTGGCAGCTAACAAAATCCTAGAACTGCAACACCCAGGGATATGATCGTCTTCAGGAAGACACGCATGCATGTGCAAATACACACACATGTATGGATACACACAATAAAAAGCAAAAATAAATATTTTAAAATGTCTCTTTAAAATATAGCATAGCAAGGGCAGATATTATGTGAAGGAATATGGCCTGTCTGGCTTGTGCAACACTTAAATGAATGAACAACATGCTTTGGGTCTGTGAGTGCCCATATGTGCATGCATACATGTGTGTGTGTTACGACTTGTCCTTCCTACTACAATATCTGTGGCAGCCCATAGAAGTGGGTCTGCTTCACCTTGACTACAGATTGGAGAGAAAAACCTACTTTTGCTCTTTCAAAGATATTGGCAAAAAGTCTGACTTAAGAAGTGGCTACAAATGAGATATCCTGCCCTAGAATATGGTTACTTTGTGATTTGGATATTAAAATGACCCATAGAGGTGGATCCTCTCTACCATGACCAAGGTCAGAGAATTCAATCTTCCTCCTGCTCCTTCAAGAATATGACAGGAAGTTTGACCCATGAAGTTTCTGCCTACAGAATGCTTGGTCTAAGGTGTGGTCATTAAATGTCCTGCCTAAGTAACAGAATAATTAACTAAAGAATATAGTACCTTGATATTTCAAGTATTGAAGCAAGTAATTGTTCTCTTTGGCCTTGTGTCATGTTAGAGCAGTTTTTTGCCTTCTCCCCCGCCCCCTTATTGGTTTTAAGTATATAAGCACAAGGAAAACAAACATGGGCATATTTCGTATTCAGCATTCACTGAATTGTCCTCCCAATACTATCCTTTGTCTCTGTATTTCTTTAGTATCTTTGTTGTTCCAACTGAACTTTTCTAATTCACATGACCCTACCTTGAAACATGCAAACCCCTTCGAGACTGGAATCTTACAGATGCCACACCAATGTGTGGCTATGACAAATATCATTTAATATTCTTCTGTCCAGAAAAATTGAAAAATCCACAGACAGCTAAATGACCATGTGCAGGTGCAGAAATATCTATCCAATATTTCCTAAATTGCAATGTACAGTACAGTGTTCTCTAAAAGCAGGGGCTGGTGTCAAAGTAGAGAGAAGAGGATGCAGAATAGATAGACACGAAACAATTGTTTCCTAAGAAAAGTCAATGACACACTGTATCTGCCAGGCTGTTATAAGTAGCCCTGGCCTGCTAATGCACTCCTTTAATGCCAGGAATCAGGAAGCTGAGGCAGAATAACAGAGAAATCAGAACTGGCCTGGGTTATATACATAGGTCCTGGGTAACCTTCCTGACAAGGTGAGAGCATGCTTATAATCAATCAAAGCAATACTAGTAAATCCAAATGGCAAAAATTATTATGAAAGACCACTTGCTATTTTGATGACTCTCACGGGATATAAAACTATACATTTTCATTTTCTGTCAAGATGTGAGTATACATCTAATTTTATTAGTACTAATTGTTTTCTGATCCCAGAACCTAAAACACAGCAACAATTTTATATTTTCTTTTTGAAGAGATATGTAATTTTTCATTATGTGTGTGCTTGTGCAGGGGTGGGTATGCATGGCAGTGTGAGTACCTGCGGAGGCCCTTTGATCCTGTGGAGCTGGAGGTACTAGCTGATGTAAGCTACATGACATGTGAGTTGGGAATTATTTCTGGTCCTTTTAATTACTAGACCATATTTTCATTGAGCACAAATCATTTTAATGTCTGCATATTTCAAACAATTTTTGGGGTCTCAGAAAGGTTATAAATGTGAACTTCCTAACACTTTTCAATATTTAGTATTAGTTAAAGTTATAGAGCTCAACCTAGGTTTCTTAAAATGGGAATTTATTCACAGTTATTGCCAAGCCAGCATTATCAAGAAGAAAACAGGGACATTAGTTTGTCAACAGTGTTATCAGGTACAGTGACAGCAATATCAACAAATGTGATTGATAGCAGAAGCTGGATATGTGGTGAGTTTCTGAATGATTGATGGTATAGATGTGTGCAACTGTTTAAATGACAGCAGACCAGGTTGATTTATCAGCTAAACATACATGTGTGCAGCGCACACCTCATGTATTTGCTTCTTAGAGCAAATCCTCCACCAGACTGACAGACCTGCATAGCAGCTGGTTTCTGTGGAACGAGCTGAGCAGTTGTCTGAGCTGTCTCGTTCATGGATGCTGACACATCCATGGGTTTCACTGAAAAAAAAAAGAGCTAGAACAGGGAGCCAGAACTGGGGATTCACCCTTATAGTCCCAGTACTTGGAAGGTTGAGGAAGAATTGTCACAAATTTGAAGGCAACTTGAGATACATAGAAAATTTCAGGCCAACCTGGTTGACATAGTGAGACCTTGTCTTAAAAAGCAAAATAATAACAATTATTGAAGCATAATGATTTAAAAATGCGAGAGACAGAGAGAAATGGAAATATAAGACAGACAGATAGGTAGAGAGAAAGAGAGAGAGATGAGACAGAGAGAGAGAAAGAGAGAGAGAGAGAGAGAGAGAGAGAGAGAGAGAGAGAGAGAGAGAGAGAAATTACAGTTCTACTACCATTTACTTTGGCCCAGAGAAGACAACCTGTACTTGTGTCCTCTGCAAGCCATTGGCATGGCTCTGTTATTTCTGAATAGAAATGAAGAAAAGAACCTAATATTTCTTGAATCAAGTGATCTCAAAAAGAGAAATCATGTGACTTTAGCATTTATTATGTGAATACTCACCCCTGCTGTAGAGAAGGAAACTGCCAAATGTGTTCAGGGTTGCTTTTGTGTAGAGATTCCCAAATTCCCATTATTATCCTATTTTTTGTTTTTATATTTATTCTTGTTTAGTGTTAGAAATCAAACAGGAGCCTTGAATGTGCTATATGCATGCATCATCAACTGATATACTCAAATTCAAAGTTCAGTCACCTGCTGGTAATACAAAGAAAGCACATAAATTGACATCCCTCATTTATACTATAGTCTAAAAGATGAGTCTATTTGCTTTATTCTGTTCAACTAGTTATATGAGCGCATTTACTAATGATTTAGTAAATATCAAATACATGAATACATAGACATAAGTGCAACAAAATAAAATAGTGTAAGAAATTATTAATAATCTAAAGAGTTCCTTCATCTCATGTCTTTGTTTGATAAAAATCATCTGAATCTAGTGATAATTGTGCAATACCAAGTGTGATTGCCTGGGAATACCTCTATTAAATACATAACTGTTAGCTTCTTATTTTCTCTGTAAAAAGCCATTGGTGTTAAGACAGATTGCTTAAGGTTATTTTCAAATCAAATTAATGAGATCATATAATGTTCTTGAGACAATGCCTGAAATATTTAGACATTCAATAAAGTTGTTTTTGGAGCTGTTATTGCCAGCCCACTTGCTTCTTGTGGGCTCTCTGTACTGAGCTGAATCTTAGAGGGAAGACACCAGAGCTTCAGAATTGGAACATTTGTTGAGCTATTACGTACAGCCATGAAGAGGAAAAGCAATAAGACTATGGTCAACATTATTTAGACTTTAAATGGAGCTTTGTTGTTCTTTATGTCTCAAAAATCTATAGAATTCCTTGAATTTCTTTGCTAATTACTTATGAAGCTGCATGAATGAATAGAAATTATATATTTGCTAAATATAGATTTCTAAATAAGAGTATAGAGAGTTATTTGTAAAATTAAATGTATAATTATTTCCTTGGTAATGCGTAATGCTTCCAAGCATGTATAACTCTTCAATCTGATTACCTTTATTCCCCTTTGGCACATCAGAGGAAGCAGTGGTATATTTTCAAGATGGAATATGTCTTGTTCATTTTTATCTGAATGCAAAAAAGATACATATGTCATTAACTGGCTGATGAACTACGAAATTCTCCTTTCAGTTCCAGCCCTCCTCTGTAGAATAATGTGAAAATAGCAAAGCCTTCCAATATGTTATTGTTGAAATTGAAAAGTAGGTTAAATTTACCTTGGTCAATTTAGAATGATTCCAATTTTCCTTTGAAATATGGATTTTCATGATTTCATGAAATAGACAAGTGAAAGTCAGATGGTAATTACCCATTAGAGAAAGAAACTCACTACTATTATTAAAATAATGGTATCTCAAGAGTGTTTCTAGGCTCTGGAATAGCTTTGCCCTCTGAGTGAACTAATCTCAATTCAGATAAAAGAAAAATAATACTTGGCTTCCTTTCCTTTCCTGGTAATGAACACAGAAAGTATATAAAATATCAGAGTAATGTAGCTAAATGTAGAGCAACTTGTAATTAGCTGATACAACCTATTCCATTTGTGACGTAAATTCTCTATTGAAAACTAAAATCTGTGAAAATCAAATGACTATGAAACTTAGAATTAAGGAAAATAAGTTCAGCAGTGTTGTCTTCAGTTTCTATAAATAGAGAGCATCAGTGCTGGGGGTATGGCTCATTGGTAAAGTCTTTCTGTTTATCCTGAGGACCTAAGTTCTGATCCCTAGACCACATTTATGGATAACACCAGATCATGTGTCTTTAACCTCTTTAGAAATATAGAAGATGGAAACTGGAAAATGGAATTAAACTATTTAACTGCAAATACAATGACTACTTATAAACAGAGGCCGGGTACATCCAGAGTGAACAAATTCCCTGTGCTCAGCACAAGTCATAGTGATACTAATTATGCTAACAATTACTGTACACTAACAAATTCCAATTATTTTTTAAAATAATAAATGAGATCTTTTGTGAGAAAACTGGTCTGGTAAAAGAATATAAATAGCATTCCATTAAAACTTCACCAATAGCTGGGTGGTGGTGGCGCACACCTTTAATCCCAGCATTCGGGAGGCAAAGGCAGGCAGATCTCTGTGAGTTTGATGCCAGCCTGGTCTACAAGAGCTAGTTCCAGGACAGGCTCCAAAACTACAGAGAAACCCTGTCTCGAAAAAACCCTCCCCCAAAAAACTTCACCAATTATATATGACCAAGAACTTGGTGTAGTAAAGAGATATTCAGAATTTGAAAACACTTCTTTACTCCTAATTCAAATGTCACATAGGTGACATTTATAACTAAGGATATATTATGCAAAATATGAAGTTTATAAGAAGAATATGGTTGAGTACATACCATGTTCATCTTTCTTGGTCTGGGTTACCTTACTCAGGATGTTCTTTTTTTTTTTTTCTAGTTCCATCCATTTGCATGCAAATTTCAAAATGTCATTGCTTTTTACCAGGATTTATCCCTACAATTTGTATTGACATTTTTGGAACCTATTTTGCTTGGATAGATTCCTTGCTCAACCCAGATGTAGTAGGGAGGTTCTTGTACCTTCCCCAAAGCAATGTGCCTTACCCTCCCTGAGAATCAAATGGGGATGTGGTAGGGAACTAGGTAGAGGGAAAGGAGGAGGGGAAGGAGTGGGAAAAGAGTTAATATGTAAAATGGAAAAAGACAGCTTGTTTTTATTTTTAAATAAAAAGAAAAATTTGGTTTTAAAATATTGAAAATATATTTTAATAATATAACATACATTTAATAGAATATTGTTCATCCATTAAGAAACATTATTTAGATAGAAAAAAAAGGTAACCAGAAATTATTCTGAACATTAAAAGTCCACATCTTATACAGGTTTGTAGCATGATTCTGTTTTGTGTGCACTAGATTTCTTTAGAAAATGTAAAATGACAAACTAAAATATTTTAAGATTTTTTGGGGGGGAAACTGACCTTCAGTTTATCTACTCTTTCAGTTTAACTTTAATTTCCTTTTTTTAGATTGAGCATATTTTTAAAGTATGAAATTTAAAATCAAACAAAAATACCATGGGGTATTTTGTGTTTCTATTTCTAAAAATATCTGACATTCTTCGTATGCTATCAAGTATCTTTTTTACTTCCCTATCTTTCTTTCCCTCATTGTCTCCCACAAATTGTTTTCTTGTATAACTTAAGCACAATTGTTTTCTCTTTGTTTATTAGATTAACAAAATTCCATTAAGAAAGAGTCAAAACATCTGGTAAATGAAGCGTTCTATACAAATGAAGGATTTTGTTGTAAATAAAATAATTTTTCATACTTTATTCAAAATCTGAAGAGGAGGGGCTGGAGACATGACTTTGTCGTTAAGAGACCTGGCTGCCCTAGGAGTGGACACAGCTCAGTGTCCAACACCTACATGATGATTTACAACTCTGAAACTCCAGCTGATCTGTTTTTCACTTCTGGTCTGCATGCACATGGCATACCAGTGGTACATATGCATACATATAGGAGCACCACACATATACATGATAAATAAATACCTGAAGACAATAAGATATGAGGTAGAGAAATGTTTGTGAATATTGCATGCCTACAAGATATGAATCTGTGAGACATCAAGCTTACTTTGTTTTAAGCAATGGCTATTTGTCACTTATTCTTAGACACAACAGAATGTCGGCACACTACAGTTTTCCTATGGAATATTTTTGTTTACTCATTTGTATATTAGGGAACATTTTTTTTCCACAGTAGGATAATTTTCTCTGTGCCCTCCTAGGAGTTGCTTTTCCTCAGCAAATGTTATTCACAGAAGGAGAAAGGAAAATTTATATTTTCTCTACTATTATCTTCCAAAGCCTGAAATTAATTTCTGACTGACTTTGGTAGTAGAGAGCATTAATGAGGAGGCATCCAACAGCAGGAAGTACATTCTGTTCTTATGTGTTTATTTTTGTCATTTGAAAAGTACCATTTTTAAGGAACTCAAATAATATAAAGCCTTTGCTTTTAAAATTTTGATTTCAGTAACACCTGCAAAGGGAATTTTTTTTTTTTTATTGATAAAAGAAAAATTTACATTTACTCCCCTTGTTCCCGGCCCTCCCGCTCCCCCACCAAAGGGAATTTTTAATGGCTGGATTGAGCATCTTGCTGCCAAATGACTCTGTCATCATGGATGTCTTTAATCAACATTGTTATTTTGTCATTAGATTATTAGTTACACACACAATTCCTTTGCTAAGTACATTCTAAATAATTGGTACCTATCTCCCAGAGTTCATCACAGAATTTTTTTTTGTCTTTGCTGTTATTCTCTCAAGAAAACAGGCAAATCTCATGTGACATGGGCTTCTCATGGCAAATGAGATGGCTCAGCAGAAAAAGGTGCTATCCATCAAGTCAGAATAAATGAGTTTGATCTCCAGGTACCGCACAGTGGAAAGAGAGAGCTGACTTTTAGAAGTCATTCTGTGATCCAGACATTTGTTGCATGGGGGGTGGGGAGAGGAGAAAGAATCTTAGACTTTCCTAGAAATCTTGCCTTTTATGGAACAAACTCTCTATAGTGTATGACTCCTTCACACTGTAGAACTTTTTGGTCTTTTTGATATTTTCTGACCTTAAGACTAACTAAAACTTTAATATTCCTACTTTATTCAGTTTTAAACAAATACATACAAATGTATGACAATTTAAAGTAGATATTTTAAATATTTTCATTTGAATAAGCATAAAATTGTTTATTTTTTAAAATCTTTACAATAGATATATATCATATTATCATTAATCTAATTGTTTTTAAAAGAAACTTACTGTTTTCCTTTTTGCTTAGCACTATTATTCAAAACCACAGGTAGCTGATGTATTATCTAAAAGGCACAAAATTTCAAGCAAGATGTGTGATTTTGTAGTTTATTTTCTTTGATAAAAAAATTAAGGGAGCATAGAAGTAAAATTTTTCAGGAACATTAGTCACATATTTAAGTTAAAAAGAAGTCTTTTTACAACTTTTGACCTTTCTAATCGTCAAGGCAAGATAAATAATGGGTACTTATTCTTTAATGACTCTAAAGAAATGAGTGGAAGTGACCTTTTGATGGCAGTTTTACTTGGAAATTTTTGCCAAGGTTGAAATTGGCATAGGAGAATTTGCTAAGTGGAGCCCAGGTGTGTGAGTGTGAATGCATATGTATGTTTTTTAAATGCTCATAAAGAAATGAAACATTAACTCAACACAGGACACGTGCCAACTGACCCTAAGCATCTTTCATCCAGCTTTTGATAGCTCACCTTCAGGTGACAGACACAAAAACTGATAGGACACTCCTTTTCTTTTCTTCCCTCTTTTTATGTTAGTTGAGTGAAACCAAGCCAGGTCCCCATGCCTGGTCATGGTCTAATAATTGAACAATAAAATCAAGTGTGTGCTGGTTCTCAGCGTACAGGGTCACTTTTGCTTTCACCATCTCATAGAAGATGGGTGTTGATGTAAATTTCTTGTTTCAGGTAGAGAAAATTAACGGCTAACTCACTGTCTAGATCCTGTCAGGCACAAGTCTCAAGACCACATATCACCCATTCTTTCAATATAGAGAAGATCTCTACCAAAGGTTTATGAAATCTACAGAGCAGTGAATAAAGCAACAATACTCCCAGGAATCAGATAAACAAAACTTTCAGAAAGATAATTGTATAATTTGACTGTATTACAAATTTACAAAGTTAATTCATTGGTTTTATATGCATAGTTGGAAATACATCAGAAATACAAATGCTGAACGACAGAGCACAAAAGAGAGGGGAAATCACTCCCAACTTTAATTACATAATTACACAAAAAATAGCAGACATATTGTAAAAAAATGTAAAAGAACAAAAATCAAAAAAATGCTTATTTCTCAGAAAAATAACAGAGAGAGAGAGAGAGAGAGAGAGAGAGAGAGAGAGAGAGAGAGAGAGAGAAATCAAAAGCAGACTCTCAGTCAGAATGCCACTCTGGGAGAAAGAAAATCAAAATAATGTCAATTATGAGAAAGAGGGACAGGAGCATTAAATAAATCACTTAAAAATCTAATGAGTTTTGCATCTGGAAGGACAAAAGTGGAAGCAACCTAGATGTCCCTCAACCAAAGAATGAATAAGGGAAATGTGGTACATTTACACAATGGAATGCTTCACAGCAGAAAAAAAATAATGACATAATTTGCAAGTAAATGGATGACTCTAGAAAACATCATACTGAGTAAGGTAACCCAGTCCCAGAAAGACATATAACATATGTATTCACTTATAAGTGGACTTTTAGACATAAAGCAAAGAAAACCAGCCTACAATTCACAATCCCAGAGAACCTAGTCAACAATTAGAACCCTAAGAGAGACATACATGGACCTAAAATACATAGGATATAGAAAAAGACAAGATCTCCTGAGTAAAATGGGAGCATGGGGACCATGGGAGAGGGTTGAAAGGGAGGGTAGAAGGATGGAGGGAAGCAGAGAAAAATGTAGAGCTCAATAAAATAAATAAAAATACTTGTTTTTTTATCAGAAGAATATATTGTGACTTGAGAGAAAGCTCAGCTTTCACTGCTCTTTCAGAGGACCTGGGTTCAGCTCCTATCATTCCCATTGCCTGCTGTCAGCTGCCTGTAACTTCAGCTCCAGATGACCCAAAGCCCTATTCTACCCATGATGGGTGCGTTCATGTTCCCATTACCAGTCAAAATGCACTCATATAGATATAAAGAAATCAGAAAATAAATCTTGAAAGGAACATATCTATTAGGGGGAAATGAAAATAAAGATCTCCTCACACCAATTAAAATCATCTATAGAGAATTTCTTTTGGCTATAAAGATTTTCTTGTACTTTACTTCCTAAAAAAACAATCAAAATCTTGGGAAGATGTGTTACAAAGGCTTTTTACAGGGAAGTACATTTTAAGTAGTTGCTGGGTATTTGCAGGATCAGAGAACTTGTTATGTGCTAGGGTGTAAATGCACAGTGTGAGTTCAGGAAAATAGATGGTCTGGCTTTCGTTATGTATGTACCTCCCCACCCAAGCCTCAGAACATTACCAGAGTTTGCAGTGTAGTGCCTAGAGCAAGGGAAAGGAATATTACACATTCCAGACTGAACAGTAAGGGGCTTGCTTTGTTACTTCACCCACAATTCTCAGCCTCTAACAAACAAATCAAAAATAATGATAAGGTTCAAACCACTAGCTAGGCAAATCATTAAAGCAGTCACTCTTCTGAGATCAGAGAACCCTACACTGTAAACTGGAATTCAACAGTGAAATTAGTTCTCCTGTTTCATAGGGAACTCAGTGAGTATATCTTTCAGACTGTCCCAGGTTTTCCTCTTCCTCCATATTAACCCCTCCCTACACCCTTGCTTTCCCATCTCTTCTCTCCTCTCTATTTTATTTGCTTTTTTCTGTGATCCAGAGTTTGGATTTTCCCCTCTTTAAGGTGAATGTAATTTACTACAACAGTCTTATTCTCAGTCTTCATGAATCAAAGTTCTTCCAATGTTTCAAATAGTGGGATTACTGATAGTAGCTTTTTATATTGGTCTCAAGGTCTATCCTTTATAGCTCAAAATAAAAGAATATTGTGAAATATTTATTATTATGGAACTATTAAATGAACATTGTCATATTGTTACTGTGTTATTTTCCTTGAGATAAAAATTAGTCACGAATGCACAGATTCTGTGGTTGCCTGCATATTATGGCAGTTAGCTTTCCAGAATGGATAAGTTAGGGCATTATGGAATCTGCATCTCTACTTGAGAACTTGGAAGTTGATGACTGCTGACGGATGAAAACTCAAAGTTCTTCAAAAGTGTGGTCTCTGGTAGGTTGCTCATGCTCCAGTGCATGGTCCTATAATCATGTACAAATAAATGTGTAGCTGTGTAGCTGTAATTAGATTTTGTGAGTTATAAATATGAATAAAGAAGGGGATACAAGATATGGCCTGGGGAGTAAGGGAATCTGCAGTACATTAGAGGGGAGAGAGTGAGGGTAGATTAATATCAAACTGTTACATTTAGGTAAGGAAATATGAAAGAATACAATATATATGGCATATATATATGTACACACACACACACACACACACACACACACACACATATATATGTGGTATATATATATACCAGGAGTAGTGTCACATGTCTTTAATCCAAGCATTTGGTAGGCAGATGCAGGCTAATCTCTAAGTTTGAGGCTAGCATGGCTTATAGAGCTCTTTTCAAGATAGTAAGGCTACATAAAGAAACCTTGTCCCAAAAAACCAATATATATGCACACACATATGCAATGTCCAATGTGTGTGTGCATATGTTT
>JAQHUG010000311.1:1335276-1362626 GCA_028555095.1 Dicrostonyx torquatus
CTCAAATTTATGAACACAATGAATATGGTGCTAAGAGAAAAATTCATAGCACCAAGATTTTCATAAAGAAATTGGAGGGGTCTCATGCTAGCAACTTAGCAGCAGACCTGAACAAAACAAAAGAAAGCAAACACACTCAAGAGGAGTAGATGGTAGAAACCAAACTGAAGGCTGAAATCCATAAAATAGAAACAGAGAACAATAAAAAAAAATAAATGAAACAAAAAGTTGGTTCTTAGAGTAAATCAAGAAGATAGACAAACTCATATCCAAGCTAACTAAAGGCAGAGAAGAATTATCCAAATTAACAAAATCTCAAAGATTGGAAGGAAAATGTCAATGAAATCTTTCCTAAAGATACTCTGTTATTTGTATACTCGTAGACTAGAGCCTAGCATAAACATCATCACAACAACTTGTAGAACAGATACACAAACCAAGAGCCAAACACTAGGGAGAACTCAGGGAGTCCTGCAGAAGACAAGGACAAAGGATTGTAGGATCCAGAAGGACAAGATACCACCAGAAAACAGTCTACAGAATTGACTCACCAGGGCTGATAGGGGCTCACATAAACCTAATCTATAATAAGGGAGCCAGCATGTGTCTGGTCTACATCCTTTGAATTTATTCTATGATTGGGTAGCTTGGTATTTCTGGGGGACTCCTAACAGTGGAAGTGGAAACTATATCTGACTCATTTGTCTGCTTTGGGACACTTTTTCTCCTACTATGTTGCTAGTACAACCTTAATTTGAGGAGATGTGCCTAGTTATATACATTTTTTTATCACTTGACATGTCATGTTTGGTTTATATGCCTGGGAGGCCTGCCCTTTCCTGAAGGGAAAAGAAAAGGAATGGATCTTGGGGAAAGGAAATGTGGGGGAAGAGGGACTGAGAGGAGAAGAGGAAGGCAAAACCAGGTATGGTTAGAATATATGAGAGAAGAATAAATTTTGAAAATAATAATTAAAAAAATTCAAAAAGTCCTATCACAGTAAATTAGGGATAAAATCAGATAGTTTCTTATGTATCCAATAAGATGAAATGGAATAAAGAATGACTAACTCCTCAATGCTTCAAGTAAAACTACCCTCAAATTGTTCAAAGAAGCATTTTTGAAATTATTGATGAACTCTGGATGGACAGTGATTGACTGAACACTTACCTTTCCGGAATGAGTTTAGGAGAAAGTGCATGCCTATATTTAAGAAAATTATTTAAAAGAAATAATGAAAAAAATCACAAACTAACATCAGGAGAGAAGGAAGACTCATAGGAGATACTTCTTGAAGCAACTGGAAGCAATGCAGTTCAGTATGTACATGGTGATATTGGCTTCACGTAAGGCACAGATGGGTCACTATAGTAACATGTGGGAAGGTAGTTAACGTGGGTGCAGATGGAGGAGAGATGGTAAACTCAACTCTAGGAGATTCGGGAATATTGCTTCTGGTTGTTTCATTCTTTTCACTAAAATCAGAAGAGAAAAAAATCACCAGTTGATATTAAGTATGAAAGAGCATGCCACGCACTTTAGAAATGGAAAGTATGAAAACTTAATTAAGAGAAATGACAGCATCCATTTGTATAGAACCAAAGCACAATTGTGTGGATTTAGAGAACATTCAAAGTGGAGTTTGTCAATATAGCTTCTCCCTCCTACATCCACATTTTTTTTTGCTTGAGTGTGGGAGAATCAAACTGAATTATATTTAATTGAATTGTGGTCTAAAGAAATGAGTGTGATGATTCAAGAATTGCTCTGTGGGTGCAGAATTAAAGATAATTTTGAGAAATTTATTATGGTGTTCACTATGGAAATTTAGCTAAGTAGAAAAGGTTCAGAATTGAAAAATCCTAGTGGGGTGGCACAATAAATTGCTGATTGGCCTTTAGGGCCTAGGGAGTTAACTTGCTGGGAGGCACCAGAAGACCACGCAAGGTTTTTGTGCTTGGTAGTGCTATGCACCAAAGTAGACCTAAGATAACACCATGATACCACAAAATAAAAATGAAAGGACATGGTAATGGAATTTGAAAAAGAGATAAATTATGAAAGGAGTATTAAAGGAAATGAAAACCAGAGATTCTGGAGGAAGCTACATCTGTGTTTCAGAATAACTGAGAATTAATATTGGGGTTATTTTGAAGACTAATAGTGAAACATAAACGGAAATCATTGATAAATTTGAAAAGGCTAGAGTAATAATGACTAGTGTTAACAACTGATAAGTGGTGCCCAGATTTTCAGGTTTTGCAATCTTTTTTCTTCCTGTCTCAGTATGTAGTAGTATGTAGAGTCATAATGACCAGTGTTAACAACTGTTAAGTGGTGCCCAGATTTTCAGGTTGTGCAATCTTTTCCTGTCTCAGTATGTAGTAGTCATTGAAAGTTTGGACAATGTATTTCAAGCATATTAACCCCTCTTTGTCTCCCTCTAAATAACTTTTCTTTCCATAAATACCCAAATAGTGTCCTTAAAAAAATAAACACAAGTACATACTGTATTGCCTGTGTTCTCTTAAGAATGTGACTTTTCACTGGTCTAATTAGTTAGATTTTAACAGCTCTAGTGATTTCAATCCCTCCTTCACTTTTCCATTCTTTTTAATTTTTTCATCATGATTCTTTTCCCACAGATTATTCTATCACGCTCTATCCTTCCACCCTTTCCTTCCTTCTATTTTACTAATTAAGTTACTCCTTCCTTCCACGGTTCAAATATTTCCTCAAAATGTTTCAGACATCAATGTATATTTTCCTGTTTTTGGTATTTGAGATCATTGTTTTACACACTTTGTGTGTTTTATTCAGTAAGAATTCTGAATGTTTTAATACCTTTGTGTACCTTGGGTGTGCAATTGCATTTTAAAGGTGATTTGGCTAAATGAATAAACAGAACTACTTTTCTTTCTATATTTTACTAGCATCTTTTTTGATATGCTTCACAATTAGTACCCCATTCAAACTTATCTTATAAATTTAAATGTTAAAAAATAGATTTGTGTGTCTGAGCATCCCACGTGCACACAGATGACCAAGCCTTTAAATCTGAAGCTCGATGGAGTTGCATACAGTTGTAAGCCACACAATGTATTTATGGGAACCAAACTTAAGTCTTAAGAGCACTGACAACAGTCTAAACTATGTATCAGATATTTTATTGGGCACGTATATCAAATTTTCTTTAAAATTTTTGTTTCAACTATCTACAACTGAAATGTGTATGTGTGTGTATGTGTTCACGCACAGGCACACTCATGGATATGTTTGTACCTGAATGCATGCACATTTAGGCTCACAGGCAACATTATGATTCATTCAAGGATTTCATGGAAACATTTTTTTGTTTGGGCTTACATTTCTTAATTGTTTATACTATGTTTTATTTTCTCTATGGTTATCTTTCAAATTGACACATATTTCATCTACAGACCCAAAAAGATTCATGTTATCTAAAAAGAACAAAAGGGACTAATTATAGCCTAATTATAATCAATTCGGGATTCATATGTAGGATATACATACTAATTTTATAATATGAGTCTTGGAAATTCATTTTTGTTTCATATTAATTTTTATGTTTTGATTGTGTGTGTCCACAAGAATGTCAATACTTACAGAGCCTGAAGAGGGCATTATAACCCTCTATGCTTTGGTGACATACAGTTGTAAGCCACCTGTCTTGATGATATGACCCTGACTTGGGTCCTTGAAAGGATAGTACATACTCCTAACTGTTGGCTCATTGTTCTGGTGCCCAGATAAATTAAAATTTCCAAGATAAAAAATGAGTCCTATACAGTTTTCCTGCATAGAAAGCTTTGTTTCATTATTTCTAATAGTAAGGGTGATAAATCCATTGAAGAGGAGAACAGAGTCAGTCACTGGTAACAGAAAGCATTATGCTCCTTTCCTAGGATATAATCAGGAAATGATAATTACAGTGCTTTGTGCTTTCTACCAAATGCATTTAGCAAAGCACTGTTCATGTATTGTATTTCCCTAAATTCCATTTTGTCCTAAGGATAGACAGCCATTATTGACAATGGTCTGAATGGAGAGGCCTGTACTCTGTAGGTGTGGCTATATTCAAACCAAGATCAACATGAAAGAAGTTGCTCTTAATCCATCTTTTCTAATTTGAAATGGTCAGAGGTTCAGAGTACATTTCTGTAGATTTAGTTGAACATAGTTACAAAAATTTAAAATATTTTTAAATTATTTTTTGCCAGTTTGAAAATGCTAAAGCTGATAAACATAATAATTTATTTGTATTTAAATTAACAAATAAGCAACAATAGATAATTTCAGACTTACAGTATTCCTGTACAACATACCTAGAGCTCAAACTACATTGATTCCTTGGAGGGATTTATGTATAAACTGTAGCTTTGGATAATGTCACTTTATTTCTAAGCAATATTCTCCCTCATTATTGATCTATCAGATTTATTTGAATTAAATGAGAATTCTTGAAAAATTCATCATGGCCTGGAATAAAATAACTATAATTACCTTCAATATGTAGTCAAGTGATACTTGAAGATACTTTCTTTCAGTTTCTGAATTTTTTAAATCATCAAAGGCAAAAAAAATCTCATGCATTGTTGCAGCAAGTGCTCTGTCAATCATGTCTCTTTTTTATTGTCCCTCTATGCTATGAGCTTGTCAAATACAGTGATATTTGCTGGTGCTTCAGTATCTATCATCTTCTAACAATTTACTCTAAAACAGTGCTATAAAATAAAAAGTATATAATTCTATCTCATTACTTTGTGACTGTTGATTTAAGTATACTGATGGAAAGGAACCTTGCTTCAATGCAGAGATGGCAGGATTGTTCAACAGTATGGAACAGTTTATCTGTAAGGATCAGCAGAAATGGGGAGGAGGCTGAGATGAGATGGTTTCTTCCTTTTCCCATGTTGTCTCTTGGTCTCTTATATAAGCTCTACAGTACTGATGCTGTAAATCTTGTACAACAGATGAAGAATATAAGCACAAGTGTTTTGCACACTTTGGTTCCACAAATTACCAACAAATTGTATTTGTCAATTGAGTCTTCAGGGCAACCCAAGTTCAAAGTTAGAAACATTAGACCTCCCTTCTCCGTATGTGTGCCAATGAACATGAGGCCACCCGTAATCTGCCATAATTGTATCACATGCTCAGAATATTGCTAGAGCATCCTAATGATTAAAAAAAACCTTTGTAATATTTGCATTAGGAATATTCAAAATAATTGAATTTTTTCTGGAAATGAAGTCCTAATGTCATTTCTAAGATTATATATAATACACACATATATGTATATACAATCCAATGCATATATATATATATATATATATATATATATAGTATTTTTTCTTTCTTTGTGGGGTAGAAACATAGTTAGACAAGCAATGAGGATTGAATTATGAAGTAGAAGAAGCTAGAAATGAAGTAGCTAGAAAAGCAGTTGTCATGGTGAGTCTGAATACATAATGGAGAGAGAGAGTGAAGGGGTAAATTAAGACTTCATGAGATTAAACTCAGCAGTAGCAGAAAATTAAATCCAAACCTACTCATCTGCTGCTTGGAAACTGTAGCCAATTCATTTTATAAGAGGAACAATTGCTTTCCTAAGAAGCAGCCAGAGTTGTAGAACTGTGGTTACAATTGTACTGTCCATTTTATCTGCAGTTTTTGTTATTGTTAATAACAATAATATTGCCATTGTGAAAAATTTACTTCTAGTCTTAATCAGTTTATGTAAGATTATATTATTCCAGTGCATGCTAAACAGGGTGATGGCTAGAGACAGGAAAGGCAACTTGAGTGACTTAAACTTTCAAGTTTAGCAAGGTTTGGACAGGATGCCCTTGTTCCAAAACACAAATTGTATATAGCACAGTAGATATGAGGGTTGGAACATGTATTATCTAATAGGAAAGCATTAGGATTATTCATCCCTCAGTACTCTTAAGAGATGCAGAATGAGACAAGTTGAGTGATCATATTGACTCCCCTAACTACTTGGCTAAATAAATTAAGAGATTTTAGAGTAAAAAGGAGAGGCAAAAATGTAGGTGTGTGAAAGCCTGAAAAGTAAGAGTCCTTGATTAGAATTTTACAGTAGCATGCCCCACTCCCTCTAAACCTAATATTGTTAATTCCTCTGTGTGTGTGTGTGTGTGTTAATGTGGGGGTGCACCTAAAGTGTGTATGAACATATTAATCATGACTATGGGAACCAGAGGACAATTTTAGGTCGCCCATGGATCTCAACCTTGTTTTTGTTTTTGTTGTTGTTGCTTGATTTGAGACAGGGTCTCTGTGATAGTCTGAATGAGAATGCACAATAAGTTCTTATTTATGAATACTTGGCCCCCAGTTGGTGGAATTGTTTAGCAAAGATTAGGAGTGGTTTTGTTGGAGTAGGTGTGTTGCAGAGGGTGGGCCTTGTGGTTTCAAATGACTAGTGCCATTACCAATGGATCAAAATGTCAACTTTCAGTTTTTCTTGCTGTCTTGCCTTTTCCCTGCCATCATGAACTATAAATCTCAACTCTAAAACTCTGAAATTGTAAATCCATTTAAATGCTTTTTTTTTATAAGTTGCAATGCTCATGGTGTATGCACCAATAGAGAAGCAATGGAGACAGAAATTGGTCCAGGGAAGTGTGCTATTGTTGTTAAGCACTGACAAAGCTGGCTTTGGAAATTATGGAAGACTCAGGAACTTTGGTCTCTGAAAATTGTTGAACACTGTAAGCAGAGCATAAATTGCCATCCTAGTGGAACCTTTAATGACAGTACTGTTGAGAGCTATGCAGACTTAAGAAGCCTAGCTCAAAAGATTTTGGGAGGGAGATGATATTTGAAATGTGACCAGAGATATTTCTTGTGATATTTTGCAAAGAATGTCAGTGCTTTTTGCCCTTGTTTTAAGAATTTTCCTGAGGCTAAATTAAAATATAATGAATACATTTTTTGAGGAGTACATTTCTAGATAGCCTGGTGTTGAATCTATTTCATATTTATTAGTAATCATTCACATTGGTGTCTACAGTAAAAAAGAGAAAGAATGGAAAAATGCCATATGCACTATTTCAATGGGAAAAAGAATACTAGAATGTTGGAGCTCAGGTTTGTACTGAAAAAGATAAAGAGATCAAGAAGAGGTCTGATCAACAGACTAGAAACACATAGTACCTACAGGACAAGACCTCATAGAGCTAAGCTTCCATCATGTAAAAGAAAATGGCAGAAGAAATTTTCTCCTCTAAAGATTAGTTTCAAATGAAATCTTCTATAAATGTAATTTAAGGAGTACTGGATTCACCCCTATATTGGTAGTCAAATGTGGCAATGCTGTCCAGGTGGCTCTGTCTTTAGAGTCATGAAGGATATATTAGTAAAGGGGTTGTAGCAAAAAACTGCTAGAGCCATATTCCCAGCAGTGGTGCTACCCACAATGTGATGGGCCTTCCTTATCAATCTTTAATTTAAAAAAGTATACAAAAACAAAACAAACAAACAAACCACCACCATATCTGAATTTCCCCTTGGCCAATTTTATGGATATATATTTCCAATTAAGATTTCTCATATATGTTTTTTTTGTTTTGTTTTGTTTTTCAAATCAATTAAAATCAACCAGTGCAGTCTCATGGCCTTGACACACATCAATTATGTTAGACTGGCTGACCAATTAGTCCTACCAATTTACCCACCTCACCTTCTCATACTTGGATTACAATATCCACAATGCCTTACAAATGGATGTTGTAGTTTGAATTTAAGTATTCACTACTGCATGTCAAACATCAACCCACTATGCAATCTCCCAAGTCAAAAACTTATTTCCTTATTTGTGGATCTGTTGAATACAAAAGACAAAGAAACCCAGTTTGTTAAATCAGAAATGCAGCACATGCATAAGACATTTCCAGGAAAGCAGAAGGTATGGTTAATTAATTCAATATCAATCTTGTCTTTTAAATACCTGGAATTAATAAGAAGAATAGCTGAGAATGTTGTAAGGGAACAATAGTCAGGTAAAAATGGTCAAGTGTTCCAAAATGAGCAAATATGGCTGCCTTGCCTCTAAGGCTCTCACTAAAAGCATAAAGTTTGCATAACTGGAAATGAGTAACTTTGAGACAAGAACATAGGAAAAAGGCTGTCCAAAGGAATTTGAACACATGAAAATTCAGCTAACACCAGATAGTAGACCTTCCTTACAAGCATAGGCATGGAAGTCTCATCCAGTCTCTTTCCCATGCTTGCTGTTTATAAAATTGAATTAGACAGAGATTTAGATGTAGACACAGGAATCTGTTTCAGAATAGGAGTAGATGGTGAATAAAGATGAGACCAATTAGGGAAATCAAAGAGTTGATTGCTGTGTATAATGTACGATCCATTATCTGCTATGAGACAACCATTCCTCAAATGAATTTTAGTTTCATGTTCATAATTCCTTCACATGGTATTTTGAGTACTCCATCAGTTTGGCTTGCTTGAATTTAATTTTGAATTTCAAATAAGAGACAATATTTTAGGTCACAACTCCTAGGAGAGAAGTAGGTAGCTAAGCTTTGGTTTATTGACTAAGGTATAAGTTGGGATCTTAGTCAGCAGTCCCTCAGTGGGTTTTAATTTTTGGTATTTTCAAAATAGGAGAAGGGAACAAAATGTTCAGAGCTCAAAATAAGAAATAATAATGTCATAAAAGACCTGAGAAAGACGTCTGACAATAGTTTGGAGGAGGAAGACTGAGAAAGGCTCATAAACTTTAAATAAAAGGAAATATCTGAGGTTACACAAAGAGGACATAAAATTGTGATAAGGATACTTAAATCAGTTCTCCACAATAGAGAGCTACTGGTAGGGGTAGGATGAGAAAGGATCCACTTTTCTTCAAGGGGCTGGCCACCAGGAATTTGACCATGCTCCATTTACTATATGAACAACACAAAATGGACTTGTTTCCTTTCTTTCTTTCTTTTATTATTTTTTTTTGTGGGGAGGCCACCAGTGTGAGGGTGGATCATGAAAGCCTAGGAAATGAGGGGATTGAGGGACATTATGTGAAATTCCAAAATAATCAATAAAAATATTATGTTAAATAAGAAAAAAATGGTGCGGGAGAATTGTCTGTATTCTGTCAATCATTGTTGTATTTAATTAATTAAATTTATTTAATTAAACTCTGACTGGCCATTATCTTTAGCCTTTTCTTGGCTAGCTCTCACATCTAAATTAACCCATTATAAAAGTCTGTATGTCACCATGAGGTGGGTGACTTACCAGACGGTCCTAAGGTACCTCCATCTCCCAAGGGAGCCTCATGGCGTCTGGCTCACTTCCTTTCTTCTCCTCCCAGAACTTCCGTTCTGTTTACTCTGCCCACCTAAGGGCTGACCTATCTATAAGCCAGTCAGCTCTTTATTCAACCAATAAGAGTAATACAAAATACAGGAGAACACTCCCACATCAAATCATGTTTTAAATAAACACTGATTGGCCAGGCAGGAAGTATAGGCAGGAAAACCAGACAGGAAGTAGAGGTGGCACAAGGAGAACAGGGAAGAAGGAAGCTCTTCCCACATTCCTGCACAGATCACCAAGGATGCAACATGTAAGCTGTCCGGCTGAGAAAAGGTACCGGCCACGTGGCTAACATAGATAAGAACAATGGGTTAATATAAGTTACAAGAGCTAGTAGAAAGACTGAGTTAATGGCCAATCAATTTATAACCTAATGTAGACTCTCTGTGTGATTTTCTTCGGGGTTTGCTGACTGTGGGGTACCGGGCAGGACAGAAACCCCAACGAGCCAGCCCTCATGTTACAAAAAACTAATAAAGGGAAAGAAAGATACAATCAACTCTATATTTTTTCATCTATTTATCTACCTATCTATCAATCTACACAAAGCTCCATCTTTCTGTATATTTAAGAACTTCCTTATGATACATATTACTCTTTTCTCTGTTCAAACAATATTACAATGAAATTTATTTTGTTATGTAATAGGATATTAACATTTATTACTATGATTATATGTTAATGAATTTTCTTTTAGAAAGGTCATAGGAAATAGATTTCTACTATATGGAACTCTGAAGTTTTCTTTATATCTCTGGATTCCTCTTTAAATCCTGTTATTATATGGTACTGTTATCCATATGGAGAACTGAACACTTTGCTTACTTAGGTGCTTCCTAGAAGTTCAGGATCATACTGGGGTCAAATTCTACCGCAATGTTTTTTATTTGTTCTATTAGTTTCTAGATGCAGATGGCTGTCAGTAATCAGACATAAAGCTGAGAAGACAAAGCAACTACTTTCATATATGAGAAAATTACTACAATTACACAAGCATCGGGATGTCCATTGCCTCCCAATAATTCTGGTCAGATGAAACAGAAAACTGCTTTAAGGTGTTTCAAGCATTGGCATATTCCATGCCTGCCATTAATTCTAGTTAGATGAAAGAAAAAAAAAACTACTTCAAGGTGTTTCTAGAAACAATTTTGACTTCTTTCTAGAAAAAAATGGTGGCAAAAGCACAACTTCAGTTTAATGTGCATAGAATAAAGTGTAAAAAACAGCAAGAAATAATCTGAAGGTCATGGCAACTGTCAGTCCTCTAGAAACAATTTCTAATATAAATAAGTTATCCTGAGATGAGAATCAGCAAGAATGACAAATAGAGGAGCTGGAGTTGAAGAGACCACACAGCAGGTAAGATCTCTGATTTACCTCACAGAAGACAAAAGTTCTGTTCCCATAACATCAACCTGCTCACACAACCTGAAATTCTAACTCTAGGAAATCTGACACCATTTTCTGGCTTCCACAGGAATAAGCACTTATGGGTGTATGCATGAAGATTACATGAATACATATACTTCTAATTAAAAATAAAACTATTTTTTGGAACTCTACAAAACTAGTAAAAAGTAGATATTAAAATGAATCAATCAACAAAACGATTCTATATTACATAACCAGTTTTATTTATCAACTTTAAAAACACCAAAAGATAATCTGAGTATAACTACAGTACCTCTTCTTAAGACATGTGTTTTGGAGAAAGATTGAATGGTAGTTGACACGATATATCAGCATTAGATGAGAGGAAATATTTTATGTGTACAGTATTTGGTGGAAAAGCAAAAAAAATCAATTCTAAATTCACAGTCTAAGTCTGAATTTTATGGCCTACAATAAATTTTTCAAAGTAAAACAGAGCTTGAAAGTAAAATACATAAGAGTCTGTGGTTGAGTAGTAAAGGAGGGGTAGGCTGAAGTACAGCCATTGGAATTGGAAAACAATCAATCTAAGCCTTTTAATTGAGACATAAGTTAGTGAGGGTAAAATCCATAAACAGGTACTACTAAAAGAAATAAGAAACCGGGTATTCATCTTTGGAATAGAATAATACAGAGATTCTTTTATACGCTTAATTAGTTGTAAAAACAATGATCCCCACAGTATGGAAAAACTCAAGTGTGAGGGACAATATTGAAGTTGCAGAGAACAACACTTAATTAACAACATTAATAAAATGGGGAAAGACCCCAAAAATCATATTAAAAAAATAGGTGGGCCTGTGGAGAACTGCTGAGAAAGAATGTAAAGAAAATTCCTTCAATACTATTTTTGTAGACTGCAGAGAGTGAATATAAAGTCCATGGGTATCTTTTTATAAACATGCCTAGGATTTCCCGATTGGAATTTAGCTGGAATTTCTTCCTTTGAGAAACATTCTTTGAAGGATATGAATGTTTGTAGGTCAATGCCCCAAGCGATTATTTTATTTTGAGGTTTGAAACAGTGTTAAGAGAAAAAGTAAGAAAGTAATTTTTAGCACCATGAATATCTGGATTCAGATAAATGAGCAAATGTATTACTCATTTCTCTTGTGGCTGTGACAAAAACCTGACAGAAGCAGCTTAAGGAATCAACAAGAGGTGTTTTTGGCTCATATATGAGGCTATGGCCCTTCATGGTTTATATACTCAGGGTTCTCATAAAGGTAATTTCCTAAAACTCATTTAAAAGGATTTTGCTTATTAGATGATCCCTAAAGTAGGACAAATGGAATTCACTACTGCATTCTGCTTTCAGGAGATCATATGGTGAACATAAACACACACGCACACTCACAGAGAGAGACATATGACACAGGTGTACATACACACAGACACACACAAATATCTACTTACACAGAGAAACAAAAAGACAGATATACTCATATGTACACAAACTCATAAATTTATGCAGGGACACAGACAAACAGGCTGACAGAGTGAGAAAAAGAGACACACAGAGAGAACACATATACATATACACAAATCAATACACAGAGAGACACAAAGGCCCAGACTCTCTCTCTCTCACACACACACGCACACAGACACACACACAATCACCACATAAATGAAAAAATGTGTTTTACATCAATATATTGAGACAAACTTATACTGGTTTATGAAAGCCAACTTTTAAAATTTCAGGTACATTTTAGACGAATTAATACATAAACAACTGGATTGTATGAATGCAGTTTTTAAAAAGAAATTTAATGAGATAAATGTCCACTCAAACACATCACTTTGACGATTTTATTATATTTTAACTACTGGCTTTACTATTGACTAGTGCCTTTTTATTTGCAACTTCAAAATATTGAAAATGTTGAGGAATGATAGTAGAAATCATTGTTATTCATGTGACCTGAAAATATGTTTCTAGCTTGAAATAGACACCTTTGGGGCTATTTCTACCACAGATGTTTGTAAGCAATCTGAATCAAAGTTTATTTTATTTTTATCTGAAGCGGGTCTGTAAATAACTGCTAAGAAAGCAATGGGTTTGAGAAATGACTTCAAAGTAATGGTGGTTTACACCTGTCGAGAAGTCTTTGAGTCACGGCTTTCTGACTCTTTTCATTTTATTATTTCGTTATGAAATACTTCCGTCACCCCAAAGGCCCAGACAGAGATATGGTCTCAAGAATCTTTGTTAGGACCGTAGAAGATCTAGTGCATATAGCAGTCAGTTGCCTTGTTCAGGAGTCCCTAAAGAGTCACTGAAGGCTGCATTATTTTTTATTTCTGTCTATGTATGAGCCTTTCTCTGCATATGCTGGGTGTTTGTTGATGCCCACAGAGGTCAGAACAGCACATCAGATCTGGAGCTGCAGTCATAGGAGGTTTGATCCATATAATATAGGTGATGGAAACTGAACTCCAGTCCTCTGAAAGAGCAGCAGGTGTTCTTAACCACTGAGAAATCTTTTCCATATCCTGTGCTGCACTCGCTTTGGGCCAAATAATAACCTGAAGCATCATTAATAATTATTGAACAAGTGATATTTACTCTGAAGTAAATGTTTTCTATCAAAATGATCTTGGCTTTCCTCATGCTGGATAATTTTCTATTATACAGGTAAAATTTAGTTTGCTAATAAGCATGCAGTGGGTAGGTTTCCCATGGCGTCTCCTGGGGTCATTGTCTATCTATAGAACTATATTTCCTTCCATACCTCCACTCTTCTTTGTAAGCCTTTGGCATCAGTTATAACTCAGTTCAAGTGCTGAAACCTCCCCCCGCAAACTCACCAATATAATATAAATGAAATGAAACCATGAATCATCACAAGGAACTTTATTTAGATTCAGAACACAGAATAAAACAAAATTATCCCCATCATTAAGATTCTATTGACATGCCCAAAATGAGTTCATCTGTAAGGTTTTTAGGTGCATTCATTGCTAATATGTTGCAGCATTAACTTCTTTAGTCATATTAGAAGATAGAAGTCCCAAGCCTAGGCAAACAAATTCTTCCGTTATCTGTGGTATCATCTCTTATGCAATTTATTGATAACATTTGTTCAAGAAAATATCATCTTGAGGTGTAAGATACTTGAAGACATGCTTTGTTCAATTTCAGCTAATATTTTTCAATTGCATTAGAGGGATGGATTTTTTTCCCCAGCATGAAGAAAAGGGGGAAATAGGTAGTTGGTATATTTCCTTTTCGATATCATATATCTGTATTTGACTAATAGACTATTTAGATAGTATAGGGCTTAGAGCAATTTTCAATTGTCAATTAAGTGTGATACTTAATACTGATAATCAGCTTGATAGGATTTAAGGCCATCTTGGAAATAAACTTCTGAGTATATTTTAAAGGGGTTTTATGCATTGGATTAATTAAGTTTGGAAGACCTATCCTGCATGCAATACACCATTCCCATTGCATGGACCAAGGAACAAGTTTTTAGAAACTTAAGGAAAAAGGCAAACCCATGTCTTAGTTACGTTTATTCTTCTGTAACAAGACAACAAGAAGGCAATTGTGATAAATAAAGTGTTTATTTTTTAATTGAAGTTTCAGATGAGAGCATGGCAGAACGCAGGCAGGCATAACTGGAGCAGTAGAGAGGTCACATACAACTATGTGGGGGAGGAGGGTTGGGCATGGCATAAGTCTTTTGAAACCTCTAAGCCATTTGCTGGCCCCAAGTTGAAACTTCCTAATTCTAAACCTTCCCAAATAGTCACACTAACTGGTTAAAAAAAAATGAAGCATAAGAACCTTTGGGGGCCATGCTCCTTGAAACCACCACAGCCAGTATTCATCGTTATGGATGCATGTGATTAACTTACATCCCCAAACAGTGACTGAAAACAAATCATTCTGTATTTGGAGGTTTCTCATGCCACCTGATCCCACAGCCTCTTAAAATAACCACTCAAATTCTTAATATTAATTATATACTCCTTGGCCCATTAGCTCAGGCTTTTTATTAGGTAGTTCCTACAACTTAAATTAGCCCGTTTCTATTAATTTATATTATACCACCATGCTTATTGCTTGTTACTTCACATCTTGCTTCTCTGGTGACTGCTTGTGTCTCCTTTGACTCCAACTTCTTTCTCCATGTCTCCAGTTTGTCTTTCCCGCCTAGCTATATTCTGTCCAGTCATAGACTAAAACCGCTCCTTTATTAATCAATGGTAATAAAATACATTCAGCATACAGACAACGGTAATAAAATACATTCTCAACATACAGAGGTCATCCCACATCATCTTCCATTTTCTGTCAAATTTCAAATGAAAGTTTTAACTTTGACATAGTAAAACTGCATATAGCAAAATGGTTTTCAAGCAAGGATTACAGTTACAATATTTTGTCTATTTGTATTTGACAAAATTAAAGAAAATATTCTATTATCTATTTTATCATTGTGAGTCTAAAGTTTCATAGCAATTTTGTCTTTCATCATAACTAAAGAAAACCATACTTATAACTATCTATACTTAAACTCCATCAAACCACAGAAGAATATAATATTACCTAAGTAAACAAGAAGTGCATTGTAAGAACTTCCAAAATTCTAGAAATGACAGAGATTTATGGCTGCATACACAATCAACTAAAGTTCTGCTGTAACATTGGGGTATCCACCCTAAGTCTATAGGCCTAGAGTGTGTCTGGCAGACTTCTCATTGAAGCAGGAAATTTGAAATTGTCCCATCTATATTGGCAGTTTGTCAGTAATTTTCCTCTGTGTCCTGCATAATGTCTGGCAGACTCTTCCATGAAACAGGAAACTTTAATGACTGTTCCATGTTGTTTTGCAAATTACAGCAGTCATTTTTCTGTGGGACTTCTATGTCCGGTTTATATAGTATATTTTCAAGCAGTCCAGGAAAAATCAGATTGTTGGCCAGTGGCTAGCTTTTCCATATTGACAGCAAACTCCATCGGGAACTTCTCTGCTGTCCTTCATATTCTTGAAATAATTGGTGCTTCCAGGAACAGACATGTCTCACAGGTGAGAAAAGTCTAAGTTATTAAGACATTTTAAATGCCATATTCTGAAGGCCTTCAAAGTATTTGAAGATTATGTATATGAAATATATCTCTGCATATCTAGAAAACCTAACTAGCATAAGTTTGACTATTTAGATGACTGTTCTTATATTTCTTAATTGTACAATATATTTTAAATTATCTGCATAAACATAATGCTTTAAATGAGTACAAATATACATATACTATAACAAAATTGACATTAAGTTTGTATCAATAAGACAAAATCCATACAAACAGAGAATTTAGAGATTAACATTTTATTTGTTTAATGATTAAGATTAAATAATATAACCTTTTTCCTCATTCCTATATCATATCCCCTTTTCTTTGTTAATAAAGAGATTGACTATGACCATTAACCATTTATAACCAACCCTATTTTAATGAAAACAAACATTTGTAATAATATTTTGGGAATTTGGTCATAGTTTTCTAAATTTCTTGCTGATTGGGGGTGTTGGTGCTGGTACTCTTATGGGTATTTGGGGAAAATTTAGAATTGTGGTTAAATCTTGCCAGTAGTAGTCTGTGAAGCTGCATAGTCTTAGCCGGTTGCCTTGAAACGGTACTGTTTGTTGAATCAACTGGACCATCACTGAAGAAGGACACTTAAAACAAATTTTACAGTAGCTCAGAATTAAGAATAATAGAAGGTTATTTATTTAGGGGTAGACTCACAAATCAGAATCCTCTGCTGGAATGTTGAACAGAAACTGAATCCCACAGGAGGTCTGACACATGCTCTAAATTGGCATAAATAGTATAAGAGGCCGTGCCCTAGTGAGCAGGAAACTACTGGCTGCAGATTTCCTACAGCACATCACTCCCATGAAAACCTCTCAGTCGGGGGGTGGGTGATTCCTACTTGATCAAGATATATTAGCCTGAAAGGAATTCAAAGCTTCTCATTGTCTGTGGAAACAAATGCACAACCTCTTTACCAAAGCAACATATTATTAGACTCAAATTTTAAGTTAAGATAACTTTATGCTGGTTTAGTTTAGCACCTCCCACAATCAAATGGCTCTCCGCAGTTAGGTCATTAACAGTCAAAAATTCAAAGAAAACAACAGTATACATAATCTATACTCTCTACATACTTTCTATTTCTAGATGGCTTATTATTTTTGTATTATTTTACTGTGTCTTTGAAGACTTTATTTTTAATTTTTAAAATTATATTTTTATTACTTCTTTTGCTATTTTTCCTTTCTTTCTTAAGCCTATGTACATTTTTTAAACATACTGGGACCTATTCAATTGTTGATTTTGTCTGAGTCTACCTTTATTGTGTAACTGTGATCTTTTTGATCACTGTTTTAAACCGTTACGCAGCCAGAGCAACTGCTTTGGCTGTTGGTTCTGCCCTAGTTGGCTTTACAACATGGTAGAGGTAGCAACAAGGATCACACTTAGCCTCACCTCCTAATTCCAACATCAGGTAGCATGAAACTAGCCCAAAGACTTTGTCTATATGAGCCTAAGCTAAATCCACCACACAGCATACAACTGATTAGAGACTTGTGTGAGACTGCAGAAACCCACCACTCAGTTCATGGTAGCTGGTGACTACCTCCATCTCGGAGGCAGATGTTGGGAAACATGTCTCCATACCATGGCTGGCATGGGAAACTAAGAAGCCCAGTGAAGTTCTATTTCTGTGCATTAAGAATCATTTTACAGCTTTTTGAGGTCCTATATGGATCCATGCTAGACAGCAGGCACCATTTGTAACTGAAGGTTTCTCAAATCACCTGATTTCAGAGGCACTTTTAAAATAACCACTCAAAGGCTTAATGCTGATTAATAACTGTTTGGCTATTAGTTTAGGATTATTATTAACTAGCTCTTACAACATAAATCATCCTGTATCTTTTAGTTGTATTTTACTATGAGGCTTATGACTGGTTACCTGAAATCTTTTTTCTCTAAAAGATGGTACATCTATCTCCCTTGACTCTACCTTCTTTCTTCCAGTATTCAGTTTGGTTTTTCCACCTAACTATATTCTGCCCTGTCATAGGATAAATCAGAATCTTTATTAACCAATGGTAATAAAACATATTCACAGTATACAGAGGGACATCCCACATCATCATTCTTTTACTAATTTATTTTGTCAGGTGTTTTGTCAAAATCTGAGAAAAGCAGTAATTCCAAAATGTCACAGAATTCTAATGCATACTCTGCCTCTACACAAAGTTTCTTCATCAGCAGCCTTGCTTTGCAGACTGATAGATGGAATTTCAACAATGATTTCAGTACCTTAATCCATTATAGTCATGCATTGTCCACAGTTTATAAAAAGGTTAATACTTTATATCATGCATACTGCAGATTGTTAAATTGTGTAATGTTGTATAGAGCCCTATTTCTAAAAATAAAGCCCAATTATTGGATGGAGCATTCTACTGTATGATCTATCTCTAGGACTTAATTTAAAATTTCAGTAAGTAGAGAAAGAAATCAATATCCCACCTAATCTTATCTCTACGTTTTACAGCCATAAAACATTACATAAAATAGCAGTAGCTAAGACACTTGTCTCAGAAGTGAAAAGTTATAAAAAATTATAATTTGTGGTTAAAAAAGTTAATGGGCTTTGAAGTACTCTAGAGGGATTACTGGTAAGTTTAGAAATATTTGTGTATCAATAAGAGAATTAAAACTCTTTGGTAAACATTGTATTTTCAATATTCAAAAAACCTGTCAGTAAAACTTATTTACGCTAATTTTTAATCAAATCCTAAAATCACTTATGATTGAAACTGAGTTGTATGGATTACTCCATTTTATAGAAGTATAAATTAATGATTGAATTTTGGAATTATTTTACCTTTCCAACTTATACCAGAGTAATTTCACTAGCCACATTATATTTGAATATATGTTCTGGAAATAAGTAATGAGACAAAATTTGAATGTTATTTTAAAAAAGACTGCTTTTCAGGTTTGCAGTTGTGCTTTGCTTTTCATTGTAAAGAGAATGTGTTTCAAAATTCCTTGTTTCCATTTTAGATGGATTTGACTTCAGATTCTTAATCACTCTAATACAAAGACAACATACATTCTCTAAAGTATGAAAATTAAATTTAAGAGCACAAAAAAGCTGATATGGATTATATTCATTAGACATTCTTGATTTGGTTATATGTAACAACTAAATGGTAATATCCTATTATTTAGGGTGCATCTAATTTCTTCCCTGCAGTTTATATTTAACAATTCTAGAAGGTATTATACAAGTCAATCAGGGAGGAAAAAAATTTCAGTGAAATTGCCCTTTTAGGACACACTATATACTATAAAAGCCTACCAGGAAAAATATGACTACTGTTACCATCGAGGTATGATGGCCAATGATGTAATAAACCACTTTCTGATTAGATTTGTGGAAGGCTCTATTGGAGAAAATAATAGCTTGATAGTCTAGTCTTGGCAAAAGTCTATAGTTAGAAATATCATAATCCCTAGGAGGGAATCTTCCAGCCTTGTTTGACTAAATGGACTGTTCAAATTTTCTCCTATGTATTTAGATTTATACTCATAGATTAGTCCTGTTCTCAGCATTTAACCTTATGTCATATGCAGCAGATACTGGAGATGTTAAAGGATCACTTGTCCCATAGTTACTTTGTTGAATATCTCAATCGTCACCATAGAAATTTTGCATGATGGATGGAAATAGAGCCAGAGACCCACATTCACACCAGAGCAAGGGATCATGCTACCAAGGTCCAGTGGAAGAGCAGAAGGAGGGAGAAGATAAGCAAGGACGTCGGGACCTTGAGGGACTGGCCTATCAACAGAGACAGTGGGCTTGATCTATTGGGAGCTCATCAAATCCAGCTGGACTAGTACTGAATGAGCATATGACCTAACTGGACTCTCTGAATGTGACTGCCAATGGGGACTGACTGAGAAGCCAATGATAATGGCCCTGGGATCTATCTCTTCTGCATGTATTGGCTTTTTGGGAACTTATCCTATATGGATGCACATCTTCTTAGACCGAGATGGAGGGGGGAGGGCCTCGGGCTTCCCATAGGACAGGGTATCCTGCCCCATCTTAAGAAAGCAGGGGGAGGGCGGTAGGGTGGGGGGGAGCAGGAGGGCCGGGAACAAGGGGAGTTAATGTAAATTTTTCTTGTAATAAAAAAAGGAGGAAAAATACATCTGGAATACACAAATTTAATTACTGATTACCAGCTGTATACTCAAGCCCAAAATCATGTACAAGCAGCCAAATAAAGCCTACTTATGGAATTAGTTGGTGCTATATATGATAACTTATAACAGAAAGTTTTAATATATATATTAATCTTTTAAATTTTGAGATAATATTTATACCTTAAGAAAAGTTTCAAACCATCAAAATAACAGCAAAGGATTGTGAGATTATTGATGATAGATTAGTCCATTTATTTTGGTCTTTCTTCTGTCCCATACCAGATGCCTCTTCTGACATAAGACAGACATGTTGGATTTTTCTTTAACAAGCATGCTTGGGTTTAGAAAAGGTAACAGCATGGTCTAAGTCCAAAGCCCACTTTAACTTTTAATAGAATTGGGAACACAAAAAGACCATTTGTTTTACATGCTTGTATAGAGTGGCAGAAACAAATATTTGGGAAGATTTATAAAATTTACTCTGTTGGAAAACTGCTATGACATTAGACCAATTTAATCTTTTTCTTGGAACATTTTCTCTTGATAATTTGTCCTATTTTTTCAGTTTTCTAAATTCTCAAGTGGTCATCAGAGTCCTTAGTTGGATGCTTTATTCTCCTGGAAAGATAAAGTTTGAAGTTGTAGGAGAAAATATGAAGAATGTAACTTTGAACCTAAAAAAATTAAGTCATCTTTTAGGAATTAAAAGCTTATAGAGTCCTATAAAACATGTTACATTTGAAGTTACATGTTAAATCTTATGAACTTAAAGTGTGATTTTTAAGTTATATTTACAGAAACTTAAGTATTCCCTTAATCATTGAAGGAAAACCATTATTTATTACCTAGAAAAATTGTATAACTTGCTGTTCGAAATTTTGGTATTGGGTTATTGGTTTTGTGGTTTATGGTATAGTATAGAATCCTAAAATACATGTGGGAAAGAGTAATTTCAAATAAAAGTTAATTTGAAAATGGAAAAATAATAGACAAGATCTCATGAGAAGGGACATGGGAGAACATTAGGGAAATGGATGGTCAAGATAAAAAAAGGACAAAGGGAGAGCAAACAAAGAGATATCTTGATTGAGGGAGCCATCATGGAGATAGCAAGAAACCTGGCAATAGAGAAATTCCCAGGAAGACCCCAGCTTAAAGCGTAAGCATAGTGGAGGGAATGCCTAAACCTGCCTTCTGCTCTAATCAGATTGATGACTACCGTAATTGTCTAATAGAAGCAGAAGCAGAGATCCACAGCGGAGCACTGGGCTAAGCTCCCAAAGTCCAGCTGAAGAGTGGGAGGAGTGAGAATATGAGCAAAGAGGTCAAGATCGTGATCAGGATACCCACTGAAACAGCTGACCTGAGCTAATGGGAGCTCATCCGCTCTGGTGTGACAGTGAGGGAACCAACAAGACCAAACTAGGCCCTCTGAATGTGAGTGACAGTTCTATGGCTGGGGAAGTCTGTGAGGCCACTGGCAGTGGGAACAGGATTTTTCCATAGTGCTTGAACTGGGTTTTTGGAGCCCATTCTCTTTGGAAGATACCTTGCTCAGCCTAGTTATAGTGGAGAAGGACTTGGTCCTGTCTCAAAGCAATGTGCTAGACTTTGCTGACTCCCCATGGGAAACCTTACCCTCTCTGAGGAATGGATAATGGGATGGGTTGGGGAGAAGGTGGAATGAGCAAGAGGAGGGGAGAGAAAAGAAATTGGGTTTGGTGTGTAAAATGAGAAAAGATTGTTTTCTAAAATTAATTAACTTAAAAACTTGCCATTAACAATACATTTCCCTCAAAATTCTGAAACATGTAGCACATTTCTTGCCAATAACTGATCAATTTTATTCATTACCTTATGCTACAGGGCCTGGTAAATATGTATGGGATCTTATATGCATAATATACAAGGGGTCATTTTTTCTTGAAAAAGAAAACAAACTATCATTTTCTTCATTTTATATACCCACACAGGTTCCCACTTCCTTCCCTCCTCTAATTTCCTCTTCCTTCTTCCCACCCCACCCTGAATTACATTGCTTTAGGTAAGGTCCAAGTCCCTCCCTACTATATATAGGCTAAGCAAAGTATCCATCCAAAGAGAAAAGGTTCCAAAAAAGACAGTAGAAGCAGTAGGGATAAATCCTGGCGCCACTGCCAGTGGCCCCGCAGTCTGCCCCAGCCTTGCACATTCAGAGGGACTAGTTTGGACAGAGTTGTTTCCTTCCCTATCTGCCTGGAGTTGGTGAGATCCCATTACCTCAGGTAAACTGTTTCAGTGTGTTTAACCTTCATGGTCATGACCTATTTGCTCATAATTCTCACTCTTTCCACTCTTCAACTGGACTTTGGGAGCCCATTGCAATGCTCCAATGCAGGACTCTGCCTCTGTTTCCATCATTTGCTGGATGAAGGTTCTATGGTGATACTTAAGATTTTCATCAGTCTGACTACAGGACAAAGCCAGTTCAGGCACCATTTCCTGTATTGCTTAGGGTCTTAGCTGGGGTCATCCTTGTGGATTCCTGGGAAATTCTCTAGTGTCAGGTTTCTTGCTAGCCTCACAATGGCTCACTCAATTTAAACATCTCTTTCCTTGCTCTCCTCTCTGTCATTTCTCCATCTTGACTACCCCATTCCCTCAAATTCTCCTTCCCCCTCCCCTTCTCGTCTAGTCTTTCCCTTCTGCCCTCCATACTCCCCCACCTCCATGCTCCCAGTTTTGTCACGTGATCTTGTCTATTTCTCTACAAGGAGTGATTTCTATTCATGATTATTGCTAGTAATTTAATAAATAACAAAGTTAATTCTTAATCATCTGGAATAATTTCAGCAGTTTCAGTGTAAAAGATTACTTCCTGCATTTTGATAGTTACTATTTTAGGAGGTTCTGGAATATCCAATAATACCATGAGAATAGCATGTAATTCTGTCTGACTTTAGAATAGAATCATAAAAGCTTTGGTACATTTTACTTAGATTTCCTCACTTACAAATTCCATTTCCTGATATATTTACATCATTAAAGAATGAAGGGTCTCCAGAAATTGGTGTTCCTTATACAATCTGAAGAAGAATCCAGTAAATTCTCCTTATAAACTGAAGTCTCTTGCTTTTGGGATAATTGTTGCTAATCTCTCCCAGGAAATTACTGCAAGCTCTTTGCGAATATTTATTTTCTGCCCATAATGAGCCAATTTCAGCATTAATAGTAAAAGGTATGACAATTTCTGTTGGGTTTATTCATATTACTTGAAAAAGTCTCAGTTTTCCTTTCAGAATTAATTCAGAAACATTTTCTACATGAGTCTTTGTTTTATTACTCTGTTGGTGGGGCTCAAATATCCATTCTAAGATATGATTGAAAGACTCTGGAGCATCTCAGCATTACTGCTCCTCCTCCCCTGGGAACCAGGAATCTGATAATCACCCACGTGTGCACTGGAAAAATGGGTACTTTCCATCACTCTGCTTTTGTGGTTTAATTCCTGGAATCAGGTCCAGATGACCTGCAGATGTTTCCTCTTACCTAACCTGATCTGGCGACTGCCTGTCCCGCCATGCCTGAGACCTATCATTGCTAGTTACCCTTTAAACAAGTCAATCTGAAGGGGTGTGGTCTTCACCATTTTGGCTTGTGACCACACCCTGCTGCCACCCCTCAATTAATTAATGGGGCCGGACCACCAGGTCCCAGGAGAGGTATAAAATGGCAAACCCAGGTGGGAAACGCTCTCTCTGTGCGGATCGCCGACCTGAGTACTTCCACGGAGGAGCTCTATTGGGTATTGTAATCTGTGTGTATTTTGTTCTTTAATAAACCTGTGCATCCTGTCACATCAATCTCAATAGCTGACAAACAATTTCTGGACTTTTCCCTCTGCTTTTGTGGGTTTTGGTTTTAAAAACAGGCTGTAACAGCCATCCGGAGTCCTTCTCCTCTCAAGGGTGAGGGACCCTGATGTGCCAGCCAATAAACTTCCTCTTGCTTTTACAACAACTGTGGTATGAGAGTGGTCTCTTGGAGAGACCCCTCCTTGGTAAGTGGGCTTTAGGGTCCAACATTATCTTCTCTCTTCATAAGAATTCCTGTAGAAGAATGTGTAGAATATAGTAAGACTAGGATACAATCAAGCTTTGAACCGAATTGATGCACATATGCATCCAGTAATTTCTATTATACCAAAGCCAATTCTTTTTCAGCACCAGCTGATAATTTTCATGGACTATTTAAGTCATTATCACCTTGAAAGGTTTAAAATTAATTACATGTCCTTTAGTTGTCAATCCAGTTGTGGGCTAGTTAACAGTCTCCAGCAAATTTTGAAAATCATTAAGAGTTTGAAAATGATCACCCCTGACTAATAGTTTCTGTGGTTGAAATTTTTTGGAAACCTGTCTTACATCCTGGCTAGAAAAACTTCTTTTTGCAGTATCTCATAAATAGTCAAATTCTTTTTGTATTGATTTTATTGAGCTATACATTTTCACCGCTCTCCTTCCTTCTCCCCTCCCCTTCAACCCTCTTCCATGGTCAAATTCTTTAAATAAAAGGATTGTTGAGTACTTAGCCCTAAAAGAGACAGCAGCATAAACCCTTTATTAAAGTTCAGAAAACAGAAGAGAATGCAAAAAGAATGTAAGAGCCAAAATATGGAAGGAGTGCATGAATATATTCTCTTCTGGACATGACATGGACTTCACACTTTCTGTATTCATGCACAGATGGACTTATGTGGCCTCCATCCCTAACAAAGGAGCTGTTAGTAACTGATGGCTAAAAAGGAAGGGGAGTCATTTTACTTAATGATTTTTAACACATGTAGGTGGTCTGTGCTCTCCCTACACCCATGTACATACATGAAAAACCAATTGACTGGATGTTAGTTTTGCATGTGCAAGGTAAGTACTGTGGTACAGAGTAGTACTGAGGGCTTGGGAGGTACTAGTGATTAATTTTCTTTTGTTACAAGTCAAGTAATAAACTTTAGTCCAACCATGAATTTGATATGAAATGACAAATTTCTATTTGAAGTGAGGACCCATTATGTTATTCCAAGAGGACATTTATCTTTTTATGTGGGAATATTAAGACACAGTTTTATTGAGTGTTTGATGGAACCATTATTTTTTTCATTATTAAGCCCACCAAAGTGACCTAAATCTGTAGTGAAGGGGAAACAGGTTTATCTCATGTTCCCTTATTAAAAGGTAACAAATTCATTAAGTCTTGTCCATTTGTCTCATTGGGCTACTGTCTGAGCTGGGACAACATCAGGTTTTCATCTTCTTTTAATACCTTTAATGTTTTTTTTTGTTATTTTGTTTTGTTTTTATTATGACATAATACAAATAGTATAAAATTCACTGTAGATTTTAAATATACAAACTAGTAATATGAAATATGTTATTCGTGTTTTATATCCTTTACAAACTGTTATCTTGAAAGTTCTTCACGTTTCAAAAATTGAATTTCTTGCCCATTTAATAAAATCACTACATTCCTATTTTCCCATATCTCAGCAGCCACATTTTGCTTCCCCCATTCTGATTTTGAATACTCTTAAGTTTTTTACATATTCAGAAGTATGAATTATATATTGTTTATCTCATAAAAAGATTAACTCAGTGAGCACTATAGCCTTAACCATCATCAATGTTTTAATAAATAGGAAAATTTTATTTTTTTCATTGAAGAATATTTTGTTATATAATGTATATTCTTTCCCCCTTGCTTCTCCATTTATTCATGTGTGAAAGTTCAAGTTTTTTTTCAATAATTTAGCTTTTATAAACAATGCTGTTATAAACAAAAGAATGCATATGTCTCTTTTGTAGCACAAATTCTTGTTGATCTTAAAAAAAAACCCAGAGTCAGATATAAGTGTTAATGCTGAAGATCAGAGAAGCAGAGAGGACAGCCACTAGAGAGTTCTTTACCTTCTACCAATTCTCAGACCAAAGGGGCAATCCTGTCCTGAGACTGCATCTTCAGATTCCATCTGTTTTCACCAAACATCAGGCTATAAGGTCTCCACAAAATCTCAGTGCTGGGATTAAAATTGTGTGAGCTCAAGTGCTGGGATCAACTTTGTGTGAGCTCTGTTTCTCTCTTAGATAGATCCAATCTTTTGTAGCCTATGGTGGCCTTGAACTAACAGAGATCCCTCTACCTCTGTCTCCTGAGTCCTGGGATTAAAGGTGTGTGCCACAACTCCCTGACCTCTAGTGGCTTAGCTCTGTACTCTGATCTTCAGAAAACTTTTATTTGTTAAAACACAAACAAAATACCACTACATTCTTTAATGGTATGCTTTCTGTTCTTTTGAATCTACACCTTTACCTATGCACATACATACACACAATACACACACAATCTTTCTTTCTTTGTATAGACAAATATACTTATATACATACATACATATATATACTTTCATTTGTCAAAAATTCAAAAATCAAACAGGCAGTATGGCACATGCTTTTAATCTCAGCACTTGAGAGGCAGAGGCAGGTGAATCTCTGTGAGTTCAAGACCAGCTTGGTCTACAAGAGCTAGTTCCAGGACAGGTTCCATAGCTAAGGAGAAAACTTTCTCCAAAAAAAATGTAGAAACCAGAGATAAGGAAATAAAAAGTGTTTTCAATGAAAAGGAATAAATATTCAGATAAGATCTCATAGTGTGCCTCTGGTATAGAAATGTTGGGGTCAGACTATGTAGAGTATGTAGAGCCTGGCTTCTTATCTTAATGTTTGGAGACTTTATTTTATTTATTTGGTGGATTATGAGCAGGACTTAGAGGCAACAAGGACACAATTATAGTTGTCCTATCCTTACCATTCTCACCCAACTGCTTTGCAATATGTGGTTTGATATCTCAAGGTATCTACTGTATGTCTTGCATCTAAGTTCATGCTTTATACACTGCCTGACCATTATGCATTATATATTTATATGGTATTAACATATTTATCATTGTGCAATATTCTGTTAAAAGAAGAAATAGTATACGCTGTATTTCTGCGTAGATATTATCTTTTTTATTGTTAAAAGAAAATTTACATTTACTCCCCTTGTTCCCAGCCCTGCCCCTACCCCACTATCCCACCGCCCTCCCCCTGCTTCCTTAAGATGGGGCAGGATACCCTGCCCTATGGGAAGCCCAAGGCCCTCCCCGCTCCATCTCGGTCTAAGAAGATGTGCATCCATATAGACTAAGTTCCCAAAAAGTCAATACATGCAGAAGAGATAGGTTTTGTCCCCAAAATTCTTGACTTGAATA
>JAQHUG010000311.1:1371361-1385811 GCA_028555095.1 Dicrostonyx torquatus
TTCTCAGTCAGTCCCCATTGGTAGTCACATTCAGAGAGTCCGGTTAGGTCATATGCTCATTCAGTCCTGGTCCAGCTGGCTTTGTTGAGCTCCCAATAGATCAAGCACGCTGTCTCTGTTGGTGGGCCAGTCCCTCACGGTCCTGACGTCCTTGCTCCTCTTCTCCCGCCTTCTGCCCTTCCTCTGGACCTTGGTAGTACAATCCCTTGCTCTGGTGTGAATGTGGGTCTCTGGCTCTATCTCCATCCATCATGTGAAATTTCTATGGTGACAATTAAGATATTCAACAAAGTAGTTATGGGACAAATTCAGTTCAGGCACCCACTCCTCTGCTGCCCGAGTAACTACCTGGGACTTCCCTATGAATACCTGGGATCCCCTCTAGAGACAAGTCTCTTTTGAGAGGAATGATAAGAAGGGTAGAGACAGCTTCCAGACACAGTCACATTCTGAGGATTCCTGGACGTAGGATCGGCATTCTGGACTGAGGTAGAGGTAAGAGCTAGTGGCTGTCTGTTTTGCTTCTATGACCTTCAGTTGAACTCCAATATTAGTCTCTGGGTTTTCATTAATAGTTTTCTGCTTATCACACCCCAGCTTGCCCCCAAGCATCCCTTCCCATTGGCAGGGTCCTAGGTTCCCCAAATGAACTCAGCCTGCTTCAGGGCTGAGGCCCTGGGCGAAAAGGGGGCGAGTACAATGCCGCAGGGCTTTGTTTGGTCAACGGAGCAGAGAAACCCGCCCTTATAACAGCAGCAGGTGCTTTGTGAGGGCCCTTGATTCAGATCCATCCAGACCGAGCAAGTGGCCCCTATTGAGTACCAGTTGATTCATGCAGAGGGGAAGAGATGGGCAGGTGCCAATCCAACAGTTTCTCCAACAACTTGAAAAGTAACATGACAACACCAGAATCGAGCGATTATGAAACAGGAAGACCTGAGCAACCTAATCCAGAAGAAGTAGAAGAAATATGTTTTCAATGTAACTTTATGAAAGTGATAGAGACCATTAAAGGAGAGGTGAAAAACTCCTTTAAAGAAAGGGATGAGAAGACTATCAAAAAGTTAGAAGAAATGAATAAATACCTCAAAGATACCCTAGAAAACCAAGAAAAATCAATCAAACAGGTAAAGGAAACAGTTCAAGACGTGAAAACTGAAATGGAGGCAATGAAGGAAACACAAACCGAGAGATGGCTGGATATGGAAAAGCTGGATAAACGATCAGGAACTTCAGAGACAAGTATAACCAACAGAACACAAGAGATGGAAGAAAGAATCTCAGACACTGAAGATATGATAGAGAAAATAAACCCATTGATCTAAGAAAACAACAAATGCAACAAATTTGTAACACAAAACATCCAGGAAATCTGGGACACCATGAAAAGACCAAACCTAAGAATAATAGGTTTAGAAGAAGGAAAAGAATTGCAGCTCACAGGCACAGAAAATATATTCAACAAAATTATAGATGAAAACTTTCCCAACCTAAAGAAGGATATTCCTATGAAGGTTCAAGAAGCATACAGAACACCAAATAGGCTAGATCAAAAAAAAATCCCCTCGCCATATAGTAATCTAATAATCAAAACACAAAACATACAGGATAAAGAAAGAATATTAAGAGCTGCAAAGGAAAAAGGTCAAGTAACATATAAAGGTAAACCTGTCAGAATTACACCCGACTTCTCTATGGAAACCATGAAAGGTCTTGGATAGATGTGCTGCAGACAAGAAGAGACCATGGATGCAAGCCCAGACTACTATACCCAGCAAAGTTTTCTTTCACCATTAATGGAGAAAACAAGATATTTCAGGATAAAAACAAATTTAATCAATACATAGCCACAAACCGAGTCTTACAGAAAGTACTAGAAGGTAAACCACAACTAAAGGAAGCAAACAACACCCATAATAACACAGACATCTAACAACCCTCCACCAGCACAACTCAAAATAGGGAAACTCACAAACCCTACAACCAAAAAGAAAATAACTGGAATTAACAACCACTGGTCATTAATATCGCGTAATATCAATGGTCTCAATTCACCTATAAAAAGACATAGGTTAAGAGAATGGATACGAAAACAAGATCCAACATTTTGCTATTTACAAGAAACACACCTCAACCCCAAAGACAGACATTATCTCAGAGTAAAGAGTTGGGAAATGGTCTTTTAAACGGCCCTAAGAAACAAGAAGTTGTGGCTATATTATATTACAAAATAAACTTCAAACTAAAATCAATTGGATGAGATGGAGATGGACACTTATTACTCATAACAGGAAAAATTCATCAAAATGAAATCTCAATCCTGAATATCTATGCCCCTAATGTAAAAGCACCCACTTATCTAAAAGAAATGATACTAGAACTCAAAGCACACATCAAACCCTACACACTAATAGTAGAAGATTTCAACACTCCTCTTTCACCAATGGACTGGTCAAATAGACAGAAACTTAACAAAGAAATATGGGATCTAACAGATGTAATGAATCAAATGGACTGAATAGACATCTATAGAACATTCCACCCAAACAGGAAAGAATATACCTTCTTCTCAGCATCTCATGGAACCTTCTTGAAAATCGATCACATACTAGGTAACAAAGCAAACATCCACAAATACAAAATATTTGGAGTAACCACATATGTCTTATCAGATCACCATGGAATAATGTTAGAATTTAACAACAATTCCACCCCCAAGAAGCCTACAAACTCATGGAAACTGAACAGTCAACTACTGAACCACTCCTGGGTCAAGGAAGAAATAAATAAAGACATTAAAATCTTCCTTGAATTTAACAAAAATAAACAACATATCCGAACCTATAGGGCACTATGAAAGCAGTGCTAAAAGGAAAGTTCATAGCACTTAGTGCCCATATAAAGAAAATGGAGAAAGCACACATTCATTAATAGTGCTACATATATCAATTAATAGAGCCATGTTGCTTCAAATCCATTAGAATCTAACTTTTGATACATCAGAAAATATTGTTACATCATAATTATATGGATAAAAATAAGTTTTAATAATTAAGAGTCAGTAAAAGGGACTGGAAACATGGCTTATTGGAAGAGTACATACTATTCTGGCGTAGAAAAGCATTTTGGTTCCTGCACCCATATTAATGAATCATGACAGCTTCTAACTCCAAATCAGAGGACCTGATGTCCTCTTCTGTTTTACCCCAGGTAATTTCAACCACACACACACACACATTGCATGCACATACATACACACATATTTAAAATATAAATCAATATTTAAAGTAAATGAGTCAATATAAACTTTAGTCAAAAAATTCTGGTAGAAATAATAAGTGATTTAACATACTATCAAAACCAAGACTATGTTGTTCTAGAGGGGTTTGCAAATAAGACCCTTGATCTGCTCACCAAAGTAGTTTCAGAGTCCACCAATATTTTACCCAGATCTTGAGTTACTTCGAATGAAATCTAAGATAAAGAATAACAAATATCTTTCAGTCAATTTCTTGTGTATATATATATTATAAGGCTAAAACTGTAAGAATGGAAATCATGACAAAGAATACTACCTGTTGTACCTGGTGATCAGGCAGTTTCTTGAATCGATTTTGTGCTTAGATATTTTGGAGGCATGCTCTTGAAGAAAGACAAGATCCCTTCAGGTCTTGGTTCACACTCATGCCTTATGAAGTAGACATTATTTTGCTTTCACCTATCCACTTCAGACCATATTTGATAATGTTAATTACATTACTGCTTGCAACAAGAAAAATGTTAAATTATATGGTTATTCAAGTACTTAACATAGGAAAATCAAACTAATATACTGTGGATGTATATTTATCATAGTTAGCTTTAATTGTGAACTTGACACACGTAGGAAGAGATCTCAATTGAGTTATTGATTCTGAGTGGTCTATGGGAACAATACGGGGGACATTTTCTTGGTTAATGGCAGTGTGTGAGGACCCATCCACTGTTGGTTGTGCTATCTCTAGAGCCCAAGTTTTGTAAGATTAGGAAACAACCTTCCTCAAGACCCAGTAATACCACTTTTGGGTATATACTCAAAGGATGCTCAGACATACCACAAAGACATGTGCTTAACTATGTTCATAGCAGCATTGTTTGTCATAACCAGAACCTGGAAACAACCAAAATGCCCCTCAACTGAAGAATGGATAAGGAAAATGTGGTACATGTACACAATGAAGTACTACACAGCAGAAACAAAATGACATCTTGGATTTTGCAGGAAAATGGATGGAGCTAGAAAACATTTTGAGTGAGGTAACCCAAACACAGAAAGACAATTATCACATGTACTCACTCATAAGTGGTTTTTAAACATAAAGCAAAGAAAACCTGCCTGCAAATCACAATCCCAGAGAACTTAGACAACAATGAGGACATTAAGAGAGACATTAAAAGATCTAATCTACATGGGAAGTAGAAAAAGACAAGATCTCCTGAGTAAATTGAAAGCGTGGGGACCTCTGGGAAAGGTTGAATGGGGGAGGCTAGAGGCAGGGAGGGGAGCAGAGAAAAATGTAGAGCTCAATAAAAGTCATTAAAATATAAAAAAGAAATAAATTAGGTAGAAAAAAAGAAAAGTATTTTAAATATGATCCTGAAATCAGATAAACAAAATGCAGCATTTTTCCATTGTCTCTGCTTCAGTTCATGACCTGCCTTTCCTGAATAATGGGTTGTTTCATGGAATCTAAGCAATAAAATCCTTTTCTTCCCAGTTTAGGTGTTGGTTAGTGTTTTATCACATCAGCTAAAAGTAACTAAAACTATATCTATCTATGCATCCACACATCCTTACATCCATATACATACACACCTACATACATATATAGATGTGTACTAAAATATAGATTTATGTATCATAACATAATGTCATATTTATGATAATTTTATATATAAGTTACTGAAAAAGCACAAACCAAAATTGTGTAAATTTTGAGTAAATGATTTTTTTAAAACTTTGATTACTGTTTTCCCAAAGAATAATTTCACCCTTTGTATATTATTATGGATCATTTGGAAGTTTATTTTTAAATTAAGGCTCAAATTCTAGCTTAAGATTCTTCGCAGATATAAAATATCATAAGGAAAATTATGCTTAAATACCTTATCTGTGCTAAGCATACACATAATATTTTCCTTCCCACAGAGTATGAGAATGTGGTGTATATTCATTCAGTTCCTTAAAATTATTACGCATTTTTTAGTTTTCCATTTCTCTATGTGCCCAAAATGAAGACCACCAAAATTTCTAAATGAGAAATAACATCCAATCTCTGAGAGGGAGAGAAAAATTGGCCCTTATTGTTTTGTTGGAGTTTATCTCTTTTGTTTTCAATAACACGGATATGCTTGGCAACAGAAAAATAATGAAACAATAAATCAAGGTAAAACTAGACATGGCAGAAAAATGAGTTTCATTCCTTGTGAAAGATAGCCATCTTCCCAAATCTAATACTTCATAAATTCATAGTTTGTAAAATTAAATACTGAAAATCAAATTGTTTTATAGTTATTATTAAGTATGGCTTATATATTTCCTGTCTAGTATCTACAGTAAGAGAATATGCAGCCCTGATTTGATGCTACATCTCTGCTTTGAAGAGTGTGTAAAACAGAATTTGTGAGTCTCCAGCTAACAGAACAATAATTCATTGGAATGTATGGGAATGATAGAAACCTTCTCAAATGCGTTCTACAGGAAAAGGTACATTGTTAGGCTAGAAGTATTGAATAATCAGAACTGTATTTGAAAAGCCATCAAATTTTCATTTGTGTTAGCTCTACAAAATTAAAGTAAATCAAGATCCATTCTTATTTATGGCTCTTAATACTCTTTCCATTACGTCAGTATTATTCCAGTGTTACATAGCATACATAGCACAGTGAGACATTTTAATGAACGTATTGCTTATGAGAGTCTCACTGTCTATACAAAGGGGATGGATGTGCATAACCATAATTTGCTGTATGAGAGAGAATAATAGCAACTTTGTGCAATAGGAATGAAGAGGTGTAAGAAATTTCATTAGGATTCCCTTTAAGAAAATGTGATGGAGGCTGGGCAGACGGGTTAATGTGTAAATTCTATTATTGTATAAGCTTGAAGTTCTAAGTTCAGATAGCATAATAGTACTGGAGTGGAAAGAGATACTTGTATTTCAGTATTGAAAAGGACAGGGTGAGCATAATATCACTGGGGTTTTTGTTTGCAAACCTAGTCACAAATCAGTGAGCTCAGTAGGTTCAGTAGTAGAACAAACAGGGAGCGATAGAGGAAGACATTTGCCATTTTTCTTTAGCCCTTACCCAGTGTTATTCATATTTACCAACAAACACATGAGCACACATGTGAACAATTTACACAAACACAGGGAAAAGAGACAATATTTCTTTTTTTGGTCTTTGAGACAGGTTTTCTCTTTGTAGCTTTGGTGCTTGTTCTGGAACTTGCTCTTGAGGACCAGGCTGGCTTCGAACTCACAGAGATCCGCCTGCCTGTGCCTTCCAAGTGCTCGAATTAAAGATATGTGCCAACATCACCCAACTGTAAAGGGACAATATTTCAAGAACACATAGTGGATTTGCCTGTAATCCCAGAACTGAGGCAGGAGGAGTGCTATGACTTTGTTGTCAGCCTAGGTTGTAGTCTATATTTGAAGTTTGCCTAGGCTAAAATATTAAATTTTGTTCCAAATTCAGAAGGAAAGAAAAACAGGTTAAGGGCCAGTGAAATGGCTCTTCAGATAATGGTACTTGCCTTCAACCCTGATGCTGTGAGTTCAATTGTCATAACCAACATGATAGAAGGAGAGTACTAACTCCTGCAAACTATCTTCTGAGCACAATATGCATGTTGCAATAAGCAGTGGGTATACTCACACAGACACACAGAGAGAGAAAGAAAGAGAAAGAGAGCAAGAGTGGTATGGGACAATGGACTGTATTCTGTCAATTATATCTTAAATAAATGCTGATTGACCAGTAGCCAGGCAGGAAGGATAGGTGGGACAACCAGGCAGGAAGTAGAGGTGGGTCAACAAGAACACCCCAACAGCACAACAGAGCCTTATTATTTATCTATACACACATATCATATGTATATATAGATAGAGATATATTCTCATAGATATATGATAAATGTTTAGAGGCCTGTTTGATGATAGGTACACTTAGATTAGCACTACATGAATAAATATAAAATTATAGGATCATATAAGAAAATCACTCAAGCACATTACATTATTTCTTTACACATGTGGAATGAATACTAGTCCTGTGTCTTTGTGCTTTTGAGTGCTTGTCATATCAAGAATGAAGGCCCACCTGTCAGAGAATTTTCAACATGAAGATAAAACCCAACGTTATATCAATTACCCCTATTTAGAAAACTAAGTAGTGGGCGGAAAAGAGAAAATTAGCATATTGGGATTTTGAAAAAAAAAGTACTTCCTTATGGAGAAGGGATAAAAATTCTGATGACATGATATATCTTAATATGTTGGAAGACTCTCTAGAATAAAAGGAAGTGTACTTATGTAAAAATAAAAGACAATAAAAAAAGAAATTTTATTATACAATGCACTAAGCTTTTTTATACCAACTATTGCTTTTATTGGTAGTAGGGCTTGATTGTTACTTTCTGAATCTTAGCTTTCATATTTTTCCCATTAAAGTGCTGTCTAATTAAAGTTAGTACAATATCACTAAGTTGTATAATAATTGTAAACTCTCATTGCAAGGAGAACCAAAATGTTGTTTTTTCAAACAAGAAATACGCATCTGTCAGGGTAAAAAAAATGTTCAGAACCAAGGTTAAAGGCTGAAGCTAATGTTGTACCATAGGGTGGCCAACTGGGTTAATTGTCACAATTTTGAGGAACTGAAAATGGAGTCAATGCCAGAGTTCTCAATAGCTTAAATGCAACAGTAAATCAAATACATAAAGTAGAAGATTTAGGAGATAGAAAAATTAGTGACACACCTTGGGTTTATATGTTTTATTTTTTAAACTTTATAGAATAATGCATGACATAGAAATGCCAGTTTAAATCAAATGCTTAATGTGACCATTTCACATATCAGGTAGAATCAGTATGATAATTATAAAGCTAGGTATCACTTTCTGAATGCAATTTAAACATACTTGTTATTGACTTGCCTGCCCCAGTGAGTATTTTAACACTCCTAATTAAATTTTACATTACAAATTTATTGATGGAAGTTTTTACAGGTTGGCTATTGAAAAGATTCAGTTGATAAAGTACTTGCCATGCAAATAGGAGGATACCATCTGCGGTTGTCAGCATCAATATTAAAGATACAAGTGATGGTACTTGGTGATAACCATAGTGCTAAGGCACAGATGCCCAGTGACAGGAGCAACTCTGAGGCCAACTGGCCTAGCAAAATAACTAGTTGGTGAGCCTTAGTTTAAGTGGAAGACTCTCCCATTCTCTCTCTCTCTCTCTCTCTCTCTCTCTCTCTCTCTCTCTCTCTCTCTCTCTCATACACATACACACACACACACGCACGCATGCACGCACACACGCACACACACACACACACACACAATTTAGAGAACTAACTATGAAGGAATAGCATTGGAGTGCAAATGTCCACACAATGCATAGGAAACACATACATACACTACATACCAACAAAGGCAAAAACAATTAAAGAGACTTATCTCTGCTAATATTTCTATCAAATGAGCATTAATCATTTTACAAAGTACATTTTAATTATCAGTTAATATTACCAAACTATTATTTGTGTATTAGCAAATTTTGGGAGGAATGCAGCTGAATGGCCATAATGAAATGGAGCAGTATTAAAAGACTTGTGCTGGCTTAGCAATTAAGAGAGCTTGTAATTGTTACCAGTCACCATGAGTGACTCACAACTGCTATAAATCAAACACTGGGGGTTGGTTCTGATGTCTCTGGCTTCTGCAGACAGCCTCATGTACTTGATAGTGAACTTTACAATCTTCTACCACTTAATATTTTATTGATTTGTGAATGTTTTATGTAAAATGATAACAGCTTTGCTCTAACATACATTTTGCAAATATTACTAAGATTCTATTGCATTTCTTAGTGCTATTTTAATGTATTGAACTGTCCCTTAATATCTGCACTCAATGTTATAGGTATTTATCAGTAAATATGCTATATGCTCATATAGGAATTATAAAATGGTCATAAATCCTCACATAATGCACTTTTGAATTTAGTCAAAATAATTTTCATTAAATGTAAGATATATATTATATTTCAATTTTGATATAATTATTTAGAAAAGTCATAACCATTTACTTTTATAATTGGTCACAATGGTTCTAGTTGGATTATGTGGATATCTTTAAATTATTTACCCTAAACTTATGTTATTGTTTTTGACAAAATTAATTCTGTTCAATCAATAAATTAGTGACCTTCCATTCAAAAAAAATCACCAATATAATGATGGTATGTAGTCTTCATTTGCTCTCATATTTTTATAGATGTGCTGAGGTAAATATTACTGAATTTTTAATTGTTATTAGGCAACCACTGAATTTTTGTATTATTCATGGAAGGAAATTCATTAGCATTTTTATAAATTGAAATATCAATAAAATAAAATCATATTATTGAAAATTAATTAATTATTGGAGAGATAATTCAATTTACTGGTAAAGTTTGTAAGTCACCAAATATTTCTACCTTGTTTTGGATTGATTTTTCTTGTCCTTAATATTGTGGTTGCTTTTTTATATGTTCTATCAATTGTTTAATAATAAATAATTTAAATAGCATAAGATACTTTCTATGATCTAGAATTTTTGAAATAGCATAACTCAACAATTAAGAAAAATTAGTAATTAAATTAAAAAGAACTTTTATTTTATTTTTGCTTAGATTTGTGTACTTGAACACAGTTGCCAATTGCCAGTTGCCTTTTGCCAGTTGTGTTCCAGCCCTTTGCAGAGAAAGTCTTTGAATGGTGTATCAGTTGTTGTTCCAGATTTCTCAGATCTTTCTGGTTGGACTATCTCCTTGCTTTGTAAGTCAATGTTAGCTTTCTAATCTCTTTCTGCTGTGCTATATATTGGGAACTTTGGATGCACAGGCCATAATTTTCCTTCCCAGGTAGGAGCCAGTAGTGTGGGGAGAGGACATACTGCTTATTCCACACAAGGTTATAGGGCAGGGAAAAATGGTCAGAGACATCCATAATTTGTACCGGATTAATGTCACTGGTACTGTTTTTGGTGGTGGCATAGAATCCTTTTTACCACATAAATGAGACTTCTTGAATTAGTTAAACCTGTGTCTGGCACTTTCCATGCTGCCATTTTCTGCTCTTGTTAATAGATCACTATGCTCTTAAATTATTTTTAGATGTATTTTAGTTAAACATGTGTATTCGAGATTATGATAGGGATATGAGTACAGTGCCTTTGAAGACCAGAGAGTGCCAGATGCCCCAGAGCTGGATGTACAGACTGTGAGCTACCCCATTAGATGGTAGGAAACAAACGGACCTCTTTGGGAGCAGAACGTGCTCTTAACTAATGAATCCTCTCTCTGCTGCCACAAGATCATATTTTAAACTTCTGCTTGCCAACATGTAGAAAGGCAAAGATTTTTTTCAAATTATCTATAAGCAGGTACTCTCAAGTGAAAAAGGAAATTGTCATACTTTAATCTCTATGTAAATTCCCTTTACTGCATGCTCTAAATATGCTCATTATTTCTAGAAGATTTGGGGGATTATTTTTTTCAGAACTTTTACACAGGTTATGATAATATTTGTTAATGAAGTTACTCCTTCTTTTTTTACCTTCATGTTTCAGTATTGCTTTTGTTTTTTGGTGTTGTCTAAGATTGTTGTTATATTCAGTAGAAGTAGGAAGAGGACATAGCCAGATATTTTCAAATTCCTCCTACTCAAAAGTGTTTTTTTTTTTTAGTTTTTCACAATTTCATTCTTTAATTGCATAGACATCAATCTAGCAGAGCTCACTATGTTCAGAATATGAAACATCATGTATTATGTTAGACATACAAAGGGATAGACATTCCTTTTTTTTTTTTTTTTGGTTTTTCGCTACAGGGTTTCTCTGTGGCTTTGGAGCCTGCGCTGGAACTAGCTCTTGTAGACCAGGCTGGTCTTGAACTCACAAAGATCCGTCTGCCTCTGTTTCGCGAGTGCTGGGATTAAACGCATGCACCACCACCGCCGGGCAGGGCAGGGGATAGACATTCCTAATGGGTGTGTGTGTTTTCTCAGCGTTTCTTCTCAGTTTTGATATTTTCAGTCTGTTTTATAGTTTTTGAAATTTAAAAATAAACAAAAAATTAAATGATTTAAAATTAATTCACCTAAAAGCTTTGATATCTTGCTATATTTGGAGGAATGCAACAAAAATGGGAAGAATTACAAAGGTTTTCACTTTACTTTAAAAGTCTGGAAAATTTTTGTTAACTTCTGTAATTTTCTGTTAGAGCACTTTGAAAAGGCTCAGTTGTCCTCTGTCAAACAGTTCTCAAAACATCTCTTATTACAGAAAACAAGGATGGGTAATGGCCATTCAATCAGAGTTTCAGGGGCCAATGCTAAAGGTTAAAAGTGCCAGAAATTCCTCCATAAAATCAAGAAAAAGGCATCCAAAGTTTCAAAGAGGCAAGAATTCTGCATTTTATTTAATAAAGGGTCATTGCATGAATCCAGTTATGCCACAGAAAATAGCCTGTAGCATAATGTATTTACCAAAGCTTTAAGAAACAGTTTTGCGTGGGAAGTACAGTTATTCATGTGATGAATATTTAGTTTTGGAGAATGTAACTGCAGCTTGTTCACAGACTCAGTGGAGTCTCTGTGAGATTATCAGCAACAACAAGGCCTTTTATAGTCAACCTTCTTAACTTCTTACTTTCACTGATGCACTACTAAAGACATGTTCTGAATCTCCCAAGAATAGAGGTGACATATTGCTACTGTATAATGATCTTCTAATGATTTGACAATTTTTTTTTCCTAAAAATCCCGTTTCTTTGTAAATAAGCTCTGTTCAGTTTGAGACATGCTGGGACTATTTAGAGTGCACAGCAAAGGGGATATTGCATAGAGGCCCCACACTGCTGTCAATTTCTTTCTTCATTTTAGAGGATGGAAGCCAGTGAAATGAATCAGTCTCAGGAGTAAATGAAGAGATGTAAATACATACATTCCTGCTCAGATTAAGCTTTTCTTGGCAGACGAATTTATTGCTCTTCTTATAGTTGTGTGGGTGTGTGTGTGTTTGTGTGTATTGTTAGAAACCCAGACCTTAATAGGCCCCCAAACCTTAGCACAACTGTCACATTTGCCAAATCACCATTCAGGCCTTGGAACCTAGCACACAAGCAGTAACACCTGCCAAAATAAGAGCAAAGAACTACTAATGAACTGGTTCTGGGAAAGTCCATAGTTCTGGGAAAGTCCCTAAATGTACTAACCTTGCTTTTTGGATTCTGAAGTTCTGATTCTGACTATGTGTTCTTGCTAGCTGAGGAGTTTAAGTCCAGAATGTGGATTTGTGCTTAAATCCTCAACCTGAGAAAGGTCACAGACTGCACTGTGTCCCATACACAGTATAGATACTAACTGGGAAATGAAGACTTCCTATTGACTTAAGCCTGTACCCAAGTAGTCATCTCTGAGTAGACTCGTAGTTGATATATCACAACTGTGTGTGTAAAAAACATATGTATGTATACATATATGCATATATAATGCATATATCTATTAATGAGAGAAAGAGATGATTGGGAAAGGTTGTCTTTTATAAAGGGTTATTTTTATTTCCCTCTCTCTCTCTCTCTGTCTGTGAGTGTGTGTGTGAGTGTGTGTGTGTGTGTATTTAGGTACACATAAGTTTGGGTGATCCCACAGTATTAGAACCCTTGAAGCTGAAATTACGGGCGTATAAGTTTTCCAGCATGGAAAAACAGTTGCTGTTTTATATCCTCTGCAACAGCAGGAAGTACTCTTACCTATTGAGACATCCTTCTAGTCTCTGAAATCAACTTAAGTTCTTTCTATGATAATATAAAGAGTAAATAGTAACAACAAAGGACTGTTTGGTCCATAGGGCTCATTACATTGTATGGAATCCCCTGAATCATGCTTCATTTCTGAAACTCTGGATTGCTGTTTCTGAATAAAAAGTGCTATGGTTACAAGATACCCAACCCCTTACTTCCTTTTGACATGATAAATTGCCTCTATTATAATTTGATGTCACAAAATTTTTCAAATAGGTAGCTTTTTATATTTTTCCTGAGAAGTGAAGATCAATCTCTTTATTGTAGATTGGATTCTGAGAGAGGAAAGTAACAGTTCTATCCAAGTACAGCTAGGTACACACATAGTTTTGTTAGAATCACTTAATGAATGAATATAGCCTAACTTACAGGATTACAGGTAATTAGAAAACAGCTGTACCATTAAATAAAGCTTCACCACAGCATGAATGATGAGTTCACAACAGAAGCATCACTGAAGGGGGTCCCACCCTCAGTTATCTTTCTATGCACTCCTATATACTCTAGTATCTCCTAAAACCAAAGGTAGCTGGGGAGAGGAGAGACTGATGTGTGAAATAGAAGAGGGTGATATTCCCTAAGTGAAGATGTTAACAGCCCTTTTGAAAAAAGTCTAGCTAACATACTTGGGATTTGTGTACTATTCTATTGTTATTTGTGAGAACTAGAAGTAGAAATTTGCTATGAAAATATGAATGGAAAGATGGAAGGAAGGAAAGAGAAAGGAAGAAAGAAAGAAAGAAAGAAAGAAAGAAAGAAAGAAAGAAAGAAAGAAAAAGAAAAACGAAAACACACACCAACATCTGTGGAAGTTCTTCCCCAGCTATAAATTGGAAATATCCTTAGGTCTTTTGCTAGCTTCTTCCATGCTGGAGTCCAGAGATGCCAAAAGTGTCTAAGTCAAGAATACATTTGATTCCACTGTAGAAAAGGCATCTGATTTTTCCTTATTGATTTTCCCTAAAGACAGACCCCTTCCAGAAATCAAGATTGAAGACTTTACTGAAACTGCAGAGCACCTCAGCAATTGGAATGGACACCAGAATGACCAGCTTGTCTCCACCTCTTTTTTTTCCATTCAGCAAGCATCAGCTTAAAAGCAGTGAGGTTCCATGGTCTCCCACTCCAGAGGAACCCTTTTTGCTGAACAGGACCGCTGTCTTGTTTCTTTCTCTTAAAGACCCTTATAGTAAAATATTTCTTTTTTTTAAATTTTTATTGTTAAAAGAAAAATTTACATTTACTCCCCTTGTTCCCGGCCCTCCCGCTCCCCCACTGCCCCACTGCCCTCCCCCTGCTTCCTTATGATGGTGCAGGATACCCTGTCCTATGGGA